>MU228077.1:590520-646650 GCA_018584345.1 Thuja plicata
AATAGTAGATCTAGAGAGAGAGCCTTCTTGCTTCAATGAAGATCCACCATAGATTATCCTTCAAAATTCTTGATAGAAGATGATGATATGTCCACCTAGCTTGTCCTTCTATATCATCCTCTTGCTTGTTTGCATCATCATTTCATCATGTCATCTCTCAATTTCATTTCATGATCAAATGAAGGCAAAAGAGAGTGTTTATATAGAAATCTCAACATAGGTCTCCTAGGGCAATGCAAGGGATCCTAATTCAAGTTCTTCCTTGAATCATGGTCCAATCACAATTACCAATGAAGGAGGGAATGTATTAATTCAAATATTAGAGAAAACACTTCCGCATCCAAACCTGGGGACCTATTTTAAGTTCCGAGCCCCGATAAGCTCCAGATTTGAAAGTGGGGACCAACACCTATCAAAGGTCTATGTCAACCGCGACCCTGACCTAGGTCAGGGTCAACCTTGACCCTAACCTAAGGTTTCAGAAAGGTCACCAGATAGTTGCTGAGAGGTTCCCAGGTCAGCCGCGGACCTAGGAAGGTGGGGGATTATACCAGAATGTTAAGAAGGCCTAGAGGCCTAGAGAGAGAGTAAGATGAAGCTCAGGAGGACCCATACATAGGTCCTACCTTGAAAGAAGAGTCATAAAGAGGGAAATCTAGGAGGATCCAATAGATCCTAACCCTAATTTCACCTACACATGTATAATCAAGCACAGATGGAAACCTAATATGGAAACATACTAACTAAGGGTGCTAAACCTATCAAAATCAAAGTGCTTCCATTTTAAGACGATACAATACTCTATTCTTCATTTCTTGAACCCTAACTTCAAGAGATTATGGCTGCAAGTTCTTCCACATCAGTCAAGGGAATGTAGGAGGATCTGAATCAAATTAAGCTAGTAAGGAGTGATGCATGCGCACCACCAAACTTTCATTCTATTCTAGAAAGTGTAATTTTGAGTGATTTGAACAGAGCCCTCTCATCGATCCCGTCAAAGGTACTTATGATTCATGATGTTAGATCATGTTACATGGTTAAAATTTCCAAAGTTGGAAATAGGGAATTGAGAAATTCCTATGAAAAGTTGTGTGAGAATGGAATTCTGAAAGATGAATTCAAACATTTATCCGACAAAGCGTTAGCTCGTGCCCTAGATTTTCTGATAGGATTCAAGGATGAATGGATTAAGGTTATCCTAAGATAATTTCATAATATGTATATGTGGCTGGAAAATGGACCAGTAAATATCACAAAAGATATTATCCAGCGAGTTACTAGATATCTTGTTATCAGTGGAAAATGGACTATGAGAGACCAAAGTAAAGAAGAGATAGCAGCTAACACAAGAGCTGTTTGGAACAACAAAGGAATGACTATCTCTACAATTACAGACTTGGAACTTGATTTTGGAGTGAGAGTGATTTCACACAAGTTCTATTAGTGGAACCAACTAGATAGTGTTCCATGTACATCCATGGACTAGGCATGGAAGGTAGTCAAGAAGAATCACACCTATGACTTTGTCAAGCTGCAGTTGACACAACTAGCCGAGAACTTACTATCAATCAGGAAAGCCAAAAGCTCATCATGTAAGTTTGGCTCTTTGTTAATGTGTATATTTTTCTATGTACAAAAGTCATTTCCTACACTAGGAAATATTGTCTAGAAAAAGGACAGAACCATCACTTTATAGATTAGTGAATGTATTCAGAAATTAGGCAACAATTTGAATGGTATTACGGGAAGGTATTTTGTGGAATTCAAAAAGAGAATGAGGTTGATGACCAGAATTCCCAATTCACTTGTGGAGAAGCACTATAATGAGATATGTTTCTTAGTGGATATAGACTACACATATATTCAAGCTGTGACACCTCAGGTATCATGGCTGGATCCATTTCCCTATGAAGTTAATATTGATGAAGCATCAACCGCTATCACAGCACTCCTAGGAGAGGAGATGGATACTAAAGCTAAAAGATTCAGAAACTATGATGAATCAAAGGAAAATATTTTGATGAATCTTAAGGTTGGAACCATGGAAAGAAAAAGGAAAAAGATTGTGAAAAATATAAAAAAGATGGTTGGCTTGCTGAGTGATGAAGAGCTAGAGGATGTACCTCTAGACATATCTACTGGACAAGGAGAAGATGTATCTGAGGAACAAGAAGTATAAGTCAGTGAACCTGAAGAAGAGGTCACTGCTAAGGAAAAAGGGAAGAGGCTAGCAGTAGCAAAGGTAACAAAGCTGAGAAAATCAAAACCTAGAGTTACCCATCCCATTGCAAATTGTCCAAGGACAAGGGCATCTGCCGCCTCATCACCAGCAAAGTAGACTAAAGTCTATGCAAAGAAGATTGGAGAAAGTAGTTCTAGATCGAGGACTAAATTAGCAACAAAGGTTGTGCTAATCCTACAAGTTAAGAGACCAATAATAAAAATGCATTTGGATACAGAAAGTGACGAGGACATGACTAAAACTAATGAACCCAGCAACATACCAACTGCATCATTCAAGAAACTTACAAACATTAATGAGGTATGTGAAAATTTTAGAAATTATATAGGTTTATCTAGTTTTAAGTTTATAAGGTATGAAAAACTGAAGGTAGGAGACAAACATGAGGTTTAGGAAGCTCTCCTAGACATGATGTATAATTTCAAATTAACCCCTACAACAATAGGAGACAATGTGTTGAGTGAGTTGTATGAATTTCTATTTGGCAAGTGGGAATTTGCAATCACAACTGAGAGACAGATAAGGGAAGGCACATTAGCTCAAGTCATTCCTGAGCTAACCAAGAAATAGAGAGAAATTTTTTTTGAAGAGTATAAGCACAAATTTCTACCTAAACAGAGAGGTTATGCTATTTTGAAGAATGATATTGAAGGGATAGTACAGCAGAGTACTAGAATTTGGAAGGAAGTTTTTGAACTAATTGTTTCAAAATAAAAGAGAACTAATGAAGGAACATCTAAGACAAAGGATAAGGAAACTAAATCCACCCCTATCCATAGATTTCAACAATTCACATTTCAACTGAGTCTGAGAAGACTAGGATAGATGCACAAGATCAATCAGAGATAGTTAACATTATTGATCTGACTATTGATAGTCTGATTGATGTGACAATTGATTACTCTAGCAATCTGGATGCCAAGGTTCAAGATGAGCCGAGGGACTCAACTACTGAATCACCTATCAAGGAAATTGAGGCTGAAGAAGAGAAGAGTACAGAAGAATAAGAAAGAACTCAAAATAAATCAGAGGATAAGGATGCTCAAGATGAAGAAGAAAAGGAGAAAACAATTGAACAAGAGGTAATTGTACAATATTCACCTATTTTAGAGGTTGTAAAATCAGTGCTAGATAGTAGTGAGGAGATAAAAGATACTAACAGTGATCCTAAAGAACAAGAGGCAATGCAAGTGTTGGTTGATCTACCACACTCTGCATCATCAACTCCCACTAGAACCAAGACAAGAAGTATGTCTGATCAGCAGGCAATTTTGACTAAACTTAAAGATGCAATGGTGTCAACTACTGAATCTGGAAAAAGGTATTGTATAAATGAAGTCAAGTAGTAGCTCACCTGAAATCAAGAGGAGGAAAGTTATGAGGAAGAAGTCTCTGATTCTAGATGTCACATTAGATGAAGTTATTGTGATTCCACCATGGGATCCCAATGTTTTGTCTTATGAACAGATTGAGACTCTTTAGGAGTTACTTAAGAGGAAGAAAAGACAAGAGGAACTGAAAAGGGAGAAAAAGCAAAAGCAAGTACTACTTGACATAAAAGATATATTTGTAAGGGATTTTGACATGGAGGATGAAAATCCTCAAGCCCCTATTCTTGAATAGTTATTTCACATTGTGCAAAAGGTAAATGATGACAATATTGAAGCCAATGAGAAACTATTGTAATGGTCTGAGAGAAAATTTGAGAACAAGGTACTTGCAAAAATCTTAGGAGAGCTTGTAGTAAAATAGGTTGAACTTTCTTCTTTGATAGAAATTTTAGGAGTTGCAACAAATGTCTATTCATTGTATAAGAGGTTATCTAATGTTGAATTCTTCACTAAGGATAATCAACAGGCTTTAGAGAAATTGCAACTAGACTTAAAATCAGCTAGAAGTTCACTGAGTATGGATGCTAGCACTAGCTCCTTACATTTTAACAAGCTGACTTATGCACAAAGGAGGATAGTCGAGCTCTTGGCTAAAGATGGTTAGATTAGGACCAAGTTGATTACTATTCAGACAAGGCTAATACCTCATTTGGAGGTCATTCAGAAAGAAAATTTATTTGCAAACGAATTGATTAAGAGAGACTCTCATCTCTCAACTGCAGAAAGCTTAATAAATCTAGCTACCGAGCTAGAAGTGAAAATAGAGGTTTTGAAGTTTGTCAAGGATAGTTGGGACTTTGCATTTGAGTCTACCTTACAACTTCATAAATAGTCTTTGGACAAGTATAACTTGACCCCACTAGCTATCAGTGACAAAAACAAGGGGGAACATGACAGGACTGACAAGGATACAACATAAAGGAGATCAGAACAAGTATCCATGTAAATATTTTTTTGAAGGCATGTATACTATGTAAAGTTTTGTATGTAGTATGATGTACATTCCTAGGGGGGAGTACAGTATGTACTTAGGAAATATTTTTGATGGAATGAATTGTAATGATAAGTGTGATTTTTCCACTAATATCATAGGGGGAGATTGTTAATCCGTAAGTTCTATTGATCATTACTAATCCACACTTAGTCATTTACTTAGGCAATTTTAGTTGGTTATCACTGTGACCAAGCTAAAAAATCAAGGCCAAGCAACATTTCCGAGTGAGTTTTAGGTTGCCGAGTTACATCATGCCAAGCTGATTAGAATATTGAGTGTTGAGCATCAGAGATGTGTTGTGCTGAGAAGAACAATTTTTACATTCATGTAAGAATTAATTCAAACTTTGATGTAAATGGTTGAGGCCGACTTGTATGAGATTTGAGCTGACATTTTTATGCATTTAATATTTGTCTACAAAGTTAATTTGGCATTTAATTGTTTTATACTAAGCATGGCATTGAGCCAATCAGGAAATCAGTATGCATTGGAGGTATAAACAATAGGTCTTGATTATTGATCTAGATCTCGCCACCAAATCTGAAAAGATATAATAAGATGGCTTCTAACCCTAAAATGGAGAGTTTGTGAGGGTAAGAGATATACAAAGAAGGGTTGTGTGTTCATGAGAGATGAACAATAAGTCATTTTGAGAAGAAGCCTAGATCAAAAAGAATGACAGAGCAGTGAAAAGAAGAGTAAAGACATATTAGATTAAGAGATCATAGAGGTTATTAAAAAGAGAAGATTTTTCATCAGCATATGAGTGCATAACGAAGGATAACTACTTGGAACATTCTAACATGTTTATCTGGTTAAATCTCTTAATAGAGTGGTTTTAGTAGACCATTTCAAATCTCTTAGCATAGTGCTTACTTTACTATAAGTTGAAATCCTTTAACAAGGTAGATTGTAATGATCTTTAGTTCTTAACAAAACAGACCTTTAACCAGGTAGATTGCATATTGCAATCAAAATTTTTTAGCCCTAACAGACACACTTTTTTGTCGCAGTAGTGAATATTTTGTGGCTGTCATCTGCACCCCAGTTTTACCTATTTGGGTTTCTGGGTTACCAAAATTCTATGTTATGAGTTTCATATTTGATGTTATGGATGCTATATGATGTTAGGTTAAATTCATATATGTATGAATGTGGATAAAAAAAATTTAAGTGGTTTATTTTGAAGATCTAATTCACCCCCCCCCCTCCCTCTTAGTATCTTGCTTTCCCATCCTTGTACTTCCAACAATATTAATATAATATTAATATTGTTAAAATATAATAGTAATGAAAAGTAAAATAAACATTCAAAATAGGATGAAAATGAAAAGGTTGAAGCCAAATTTGGGCGGTATATATCGAATATCTGATAATATCAGATGTCCGATAATATTAGATATCCGATATGCTTTACTTGTGTCCAAAACCAAAAATTGATTCTCTGTATCCCTATTCGAGAAGCACTTTTTTCTGCAGAGAATATCACAAGAAATCAGTTGTGAAAGACAAAAAAACACTTTTTCACCATTTTTGTTGGAATCTTTATATTATCAAAAGTTTTTGCATCACCTTTTTTGTCCCACCATGGGGAGTAGTAGTTGTCGATAGCATAAATGGAAGAGGAAGCTCACAAATGAAGAGATTGAAGTGTATAGAGAAATGGATAGGGTTTCCCATCAGAAAAAGAGACAAGGTGTGTTAAATATTAATGAAGATGTGGGCATAGGCCCACCCTTAAATGTGGTTTCAAGTGAAGAAGAACATGAATTTGAAATGATTTATGAAAATAATATTGAAAATGATAATTTAGGGATTGAAGATGAAAATATAGGGTTTGAAAATGAACACATAGATGTGGACAATGTAAGTGTGGACATTGACAATAATAATCCACTGATTGAATATGAAGGAATTGATAATGATAATGGTGCACAAGAACCAAATCAGTGTAACACATCTCCAAATTATATGAGAAATGAAGTCCCTTGTGAGGAAGAAAGACAAACTTCAAATTGAGACCATCAAGAACAACAAAATGGTTACTTGAAATTGATGAGACCATAATGATAAATTTAGATGGCAAGCGATCAGAAAGAACCATTCGTATGTGGGTTTCAAAACTTTTTGATCAATTTTTTAGCCACGAGACATTGGTTGAGCAATGTCAATTGTTTGTGCAGTTGTTAAAGATGTAGAAGATGAGACCTATTCTAGTGAAATTAAAGATTAGTATGAAAAAGAAAAAAGAGAGTAATGCTATTATAGTGAGAAATTTTTTTAGTTCTCTCAATTCCATTGGGAAGAATACCAAGGAAAAAGACAAGAGAGCCACTAGGAGGGTTATTACAACCTCCTTAGTAAGTCATCATTTGAGAAAGTCTCATTTGATGAGACAAAATTGTGTTTACTTGAACCTAAATCATAAAAATTTCAATAGAGCACTTGCAAGAAGAGAAAGACTTGATGATCCTCTTCAAAATGATACATGGGCTCATGGTGGGAGACTTCCACATTGTGATAAGAAGCTTACCAATGGTATGAAGGATTAAATTCAACTATTTTGGAAATCTAACTCAAGAGTGTCACCAAATGTGAAGGATGTCTTGAAGTTGAGAATTGGCATTCGAGACCACACCCCGCATCCAAATAATTATTTGGAGGTGAGTGAAACAATGTTGTTCAAAAAAATTTGTGAGACACATCCAACATTGCAAATATCACAAAGAGATTTTGTAGCATTCAATCCTTTTTGTGTGCCTCTTAAGATTCGAAATACTTGTTGTTGCAAATATCATGTGGAGTTTTAAATGCATCATGAATTGTTACGATCCATTCATTTTACTTTGCATACTAGTGAAATGTTGGAGGAGTGTGGTACAAGTGCTCTTCCAAAATCATCAAGGGATTTGCTAGATCATTTTTTATGTCCTAGATATGATGGATGTTTCTTTTATAGACAAGATTTATTAAATGATAAGTGTCAGAATGTGGTGAGCTAGTGAAGTTTGTTTCATGTTTTCATGAGGGCTGCGAACATGATTTTGGAAAAACAATTGTCCAAAAAAAGGTATATAAAACTGTTAAATCTACATTGAAAAGTGGAGGTGAAGGTTCTAGATGTGAGTTGGTTACAAAAGAATGCAATGTAGTTGATTTTATTTCAAATTTCAGGAAGAATATTTTTTACAAGTATGCAAGGCATAGCCACAGGTCTCAGTTGTTGGATCAGCAATTCAGGATTTGTAAGGACACTTTTCCAATTGGAACTATTATACCGGTCATTGAATTTGAAAAGAAATATACATTGCAGCCCCAAAATGAGTTGCAAGATAAATATTAAAATTCTATTCAGGTTCCTATTTATGTGAACATAACATATAGACATTCCCCTGATAGTACAAAATATGAATGGAAGATAATCAGAGAATGATGAACTACAATTGATTATATGTTTCCAGTAATTTGTTGATATTCAATCAAGTTGTAGAAGTGATGATAAAAATTATCAGTTAATGTATTATCATTGATGTCAACTTATTTGAGCATTATTATGGTGGAAACATTTTTTATGAATTGAAGAGCTAGAACAAAAAATGTTTATATGGTCAGTAAATGAAGAGTTTTGTATACACTAAGAGAAAGTGAACACTGAGTAAAATACAGTGTATACCGAGCAAAGTGATAGCCAAGAAAGGGATTGCCGACACAATTATTGATCAAGCAATTTAATGAAATCGAGGCCAACTTGGATGCTAAGGTGGCAATTGATGATTTTGAGGTAAAAGATAAATTTTGTTATTTAATCAAATGGTTATTAAAATTCAATGAAGATTAGACGACAGATATTGAAATGTGTTTTTAACACAACTGTCGAGGATGGATCAAGTGAGAAAATCAACGATAGAGATTAAGCGACAAGATTTGAAGGATATAAGTTAAATGATACATGATGTCTATATAAGAGACAAGAGATTCATTTTGAATTACACTTGATTCTTACATGTGAATTTTATGCATGATTGATCAAACATGTTAAAGACAGAATCGAGTGTTATTCTGCAGACATCACCAAGCCAACAGATGAAAGAACATTACCGAGTAGAAAAAGTATGAAGAATGTGATGTACTATAACTAATTTAATGTTTGAAGATGTTAAGTTGATAATCACCAAGCTACATAAAGTTAATGCAAGACATTAAATCAGTTAATGTATTGTATTTCCATTGATGTCAACTTGATATAATCTTGTTGGTTATATACATTCTGTCAAAGACTTTAGAGAACTAGAAAGATAAAGGTTATGATTTTAGTAATGCATAAAAGTTCAGTATGCACTAAGTGAATACAAACACTGATGGGAAGTGCACCTCGATGGACAAAGAAACCCGAGAGGAAAGTCACAGCGATATCTAAGAAAGAAACCTGAGCAAGCATTACCGATGAGTAGAATCACAAGCATTACCGACAATCAGAATCACAGTGTTACCCGATGGACAGACAACCCCAACGGACAAGAAACTCTGATGGAGATGCCTGAGGAGAACTAAAGTGTTGACCAAAGCTAACAAAGAGTTAAAACACCGAAAAGAATTAAAGTTCAGATTTAACAAAAGACTTAGTTGGCAAGAGCTAAAGAAGAAGTTAACTATTTGTTAATATTTTTTTCGTCGAAGAGTTAAAAGCCAGAGATAAGATAGAGTTTGAAAGCTATTTTATTACAGTTATCAAAGAGAAATCTATGGGATAAAACTGAAGTATAGTTTCAAACCAAGATTGGTGAGAATTGTGGATCACACCAAGAACAAGAAAGTCAAGGACTAAGAAATGGTGAAATCATGTATATAAAAGAGACAAGATAATTCATTATGAATTAAGGGGTGAATAGAGAAAGAAGATGTTGAAGAGAAAATGATGAAGAAAGAAGTCTTCATTCAGACCTGATCAATCAAGCTGAAGAACAGAGTTAATTCTGTGGACACCGAGAAATAGAGAAGCACACCATCACCAAGAAGAAAGAAGTGGATAAAGGTATTGATAAGATACATTGATCAGAAAGGTATTATGAGCTTACAATAGATCTGAAAATCTACAAAGTATAGTTGTATATGTGAACATATCATTTACTGTTTCAATTTAACTATTTGATCAAAAAATTTCTTAACTGAGCAGGACTTAACAATCCTTTATATATTGAGATACATCCTAAGAAGTATCAAAAGTTTTGGTCATAAAGATAGCATAGATATGTCAGATATCAAGTGACAAACTACACTAGGTTTGGTCATGAAGATAGCATAGAGATGCTATAGATCAAGTGAAAAACTATTCTATTTATATCATCTAACAAGGTATCACTTAACAGTGTGTTTGTAACCTTTAACAGGGTTGGCTCTTTACCAAGCTCACTTCAGAAGAGTAAAAATTTTGGGTTACTAGTCCCAAGTGGTTTTCCCTTAACAGGGTTTCCATGTTAAAAATCCATGTGTCAATGTGTTTATGAGTCAAAAAATTAGTGTTTTGCATTACACATAACTAATCTGGATTGAATGGTATACACTAAGCAATTTACTATATTTTGGTAAATGAAAGATTGCTAATTAGTAAAAAGTAAGAATAAGGTTTAACAGTGAACTCTAAGCAGTAGTTATTTTTTGAGATTATTTCAAGGCATTCATCTTGTAGGACTAGAGATAACTAGAGGCTTATATTATGGTAATAAGTTTTTGGGTTAATTTATTAGAATATTTTTGAGGCCACTGATTTAACCCCCCCCCCCCCCCCCCCCTCACCCCTCTCAGTTATTCTAAAAATTGGTATCAGAGCTTGTGTCCTTAGAAGGAAGGTTTCAAGACCTAAGAGAAAAATTACAAGATGAGAAAATGCGATGTCCCCAAGATGAACAAGGAAACTCGGAAAGGATCTCTTATTGGGGTGATTATTTCCATATCTCGATTGGTGGACTAGCTATCTATTCCTTATTCCCTTTCCCATTCCTAAGCCATATAATATGAGATCAGATGCCAGCGTTGGCCGCTCGACCAATGCCTAAGGGGTTTGAATCCCCACCATCCATCCATCCATATACACGCTAGCACTTCTGTTTGCATGGTACGGGCGGGGGTGACGTGCTCTCTTTCATCCATCGGTGCAGAGGGAGGGCCCCTACTATTCTATGGCCCTACTATTCTATGGTGGGCAGGTTAGTTTGGTGGGGAATCAGCATCTCACTCCTTAGCTGACAACTTTGCATCATGGAAAAGAAGGATAAAACTCCACCTATTAGGTATTGGAAATGATGTTATTCAATACTTAGATATTGACTATGTGCTACCTACAGAACCTCACACACTTGAGAAATTAAGATAAAAGCATGAGCATAATTCTGTGATGCTAGAGCTTTCTTCCTCACTCTTTGATGTTGAATTTGAAGATGTCAAAACCTACACCTCTGCAAAGTAAATGTGGGGTAAATTGAAGCAAGTACATGGAGGAAATGCTAATGTACTAATAGCTAAGGAAGAAAGCCTAAGAGTTAAATTTGATGACCTAGGGATGAAAGAAGGAGAAAATATCACTCAGTAGAGTTGTAGAATAAAAGAGGTAGTCAATGCTATGTGAGGAGTTGGAGGCATACATGAAGAAGAGACAGTTGTAATTAAAATCCTAAGAACCTTACTACCTATATATGCTATTAGAGTATTTTCTATACAAGAAATGAGAGTAGAAGCAAACAATAATGTCACTCTAGATAGTTTGGTTGGTAGACTGATTTCATTTGAGATGAATAAATTTGATAACAGTGTCTTACCATCTATTGAGTCTACATTCAAATCTTCTTTAAAAATAAGTAAGTCAAGTCATAAAGACACTATGAGAAATGATAGTGAAAGTGATAGTGATGAACAAGATCTTGAGGAGATTGAAGTACTAATGACTAGAAGATTGTAGAGAGGCAAAGGTAGATACAAAGGTAAATTACCACTTCTATGTTTTAATTGTAAAGAGATTGGAGACTTTGTTGCTAGATGTCCTAATAGAAGAAAAGATGACAGAATTAATGACAGATCATATGAAAAGAAGTTTAGGTAAAAGCACAATAATCTGTCACCATTTTACAAAGGAAAAGGTTAACATCACCAAAATTGTAAAAATTTAAGGGCATAAAAGTCACATTTCTATTGAGAATTTGAAGATGATGTAAACTGATGAAATGTGTCAAATAGGATGAATTATATGCCTATAATTTTTAAAAATAAATTTGAACCAACAATAATATGTTTTTTAATTGTTTAGATCTATTTTTTATTTTCTAAAAAATATTGTAAAAGAACTAAAGTGTTGACCGAACCTAACAAAGAGTTAAAACACCGAAAAGAACTGAAGTTCATAAATGAGAAAAGAATTAGCTAGAAAGAGATAAAGGAGTTAACTGATTGTTAATATTCTTTGAATCATAAAGCTAAGAGCCAGATATAAGAGAGATTTTAAAAGCTATTTTATTCCATTTGTCAAAGAGAAATATACGAGATAAAACTGAAGTATAGTTTTCAAACAAGATTGGTGAGAATTGCGGATCACACCAAGAACAAGAAAATCAAGGACTAAGAAACTATGAAATTATTTATATGAAAGAGACAAGCTAATTAATTATGAAATAAGGGGTGAATAGAGATACAAGATGATAAAGAGAAACTGATGAAGAAAGAAGTCTTCATTAAGACCTGATCAATCAAGCTGAAGAACAAAGCTAATTATGTGGACACCGAGCAATAGAGAAGCACAACATCACCAAGTAAAAAGAAGTGGAGCAAAGGTATTGAAAAGCTACATTGATTAGAAAGGTATTATGAGATTACAATAGATCTCAAAATCTACAAAGTATAGTTGTATATGTGAACAAATCATTTATTGTTTCAATTTAACCATTGGATTAGAAAGTCTCTTAGCCGAGAAGGACTTAACAATCCTTTATATACTGAGAAACACCCTGAGGAGTATCAAATTGTTTGGTCATGAAGATAGCATAGAGATGCCACATATCAAGTGACAAACTATTCTATTTAAATCCTCTAACAAGGTCGCACTTAACAGTGTGTTTGTAACCTTTAACAAGGTTAGCTCTTCACCAAGCTCACTTCAGAAGAGTGAAAATTTTTGGTTACCGGTCCCAAGTGTTTTTTCCCTTAACAGGGTTTCCATGTTAAAAATCCATGTGTTCATCAGTCATTAATTTAGTGTTTTTCATTACACATAACTAATCTGGAATATTCAGTATACACTAAGTAATTTACTGTATTTCAGTAAATGAAAGACTGCTAATCGGTAAAACGTAATAATAAGGTTTAACAGTGAACTCCATGTAGTAGTTATTTTTTGAGATTATTTCAAGGCATTCATCGTTTAGGACTGAAGATAAATAGAGGCTTATATTTTGGTAATAAGTTTTTGGGTTAATTTATTGGAATATTTTTTAGGCCAGCGATTCACACCCCCTCCCCTCCCCCCCTCTTAGTTATTCTAACAAAATGAGATAAACTAAAGTAAAAAAATTGATCAAAGGTATTATGTACTTAGAATAGATCTGAATATATGCAAAATAGATTTTTATTTGAATCAGATCATTACTATATTAGTTTAACCATTGTTACATATAAATCTCTTAACCAAGTAGGATAGTGAAGTCCTTATTATAACATTCAGAGAATGTTGATTGCTTTCTTGTTGACCCCATAGTGAATGCATGGTCAAGAGAGAAATGTTAGTTTTAAATCCCCTAACCATGTCACATTTTATAGTGTGCATTGTAACCTTTAACAGGGTTGGCTCTTCACCGAGCTCACTTCAGAAGAGTGAAAATATTTTGGGTTATCGGTCCCAATTGTTTTTTCCCTTAGCAGGGTTTCCACATTAAAAATCTATGTGCCAATGTGCATTAAAGTTGTGGATTTTTGTTTTACTTTACACTCTATTTTATTGACCTAGATTGGTAATCACAGTATTAATTTACTGACACTCGCTAAACACTATTGGCAAATGTTTAAGATTATAGAATACATTTTCACCGAGTTGATTATATGTTTGAATTTGTTTTGGTATACATCTGGAGAAATTTGGGATTGGAGGATAATTTGTGAGGAAACTGATTCTAACTGATTCACCCCCATCATTTATTCTAATAGTTGGTATCAGAGCTAGTTCTCTTATTTTGAAGGTTTAATAGCTGAAGAGAAATAATCTTACAATGGAAAGGTATACACTTGACAAAACTATTGAAAATTAGAAGTTATAGCTGCAGATCTATGTTGAACAATACAAGCAAGCCAAAGAGAAACTTCGGGAGATGTTGATTAAGAGAAAGGACATGGAACTTTGTTGTCATGAGATTGATTATCATGTAGAAGAGATTCATGACCCATTTGATACATCTAGATCTGAATTTGGTAGCATATCTAATGCATCTGAAGGAATCATATCAAAGTTATCTGAGAGAAATCAATAAATTGTTGAACAAGTGAAAGCACTACAGATTGGACAAGATACACAAATGGTTAGATTGGTTGAAGTATTGAATGATGCAAAGAAAGTTGAACAAGATAGAAATGATAGATCTAATGACAGAAAGGATTGTTAGGATTGGATTATACTGAGAGGGGGGGTGAATTAGTATAATAGAACTTTGTTTAAATTCTTCAACCACTTAAACATTAATCATACATTTTCTGTACAGAAAAGAACATAAGTAAATGACACAGTACTCATAACACCATATTTTGTTTATGAGGAAACCCTGGCCAAGGGAAAACCCCGGTGGGGATGATACCCACAAGAATGCACTAAAGTATAGTGTCCATGTAAGGAGACCTAGCCCTGTTAGGAGCTGAATATTACATAGTAAATTTCCTTGTTAGAGGAGTAACAACCCTGTTAAAGGTTCAAAACACCCTGTTAGGGGCCAACTAAGTTTACAGATTTTACAATATAATTCAGTTACAAAAGTTCTTAGTCATGAAAAAAAAAGCATCGCTAATGCTTTGATAGTTCCTTTGTAGCTATTCAAATATCTCTTTCATTCTCTGCTTTGTCATTCACATATCTGCTCTTCTAGATAACTATTACAAACTACATACAATCTTTACCAAAAAGATCTTACATATATATCTCTCAACTTTACAAAGTCAGCTCTCAGTATGAATATTACAAATATTACTAAGTCAACCTTCAATACAAAATACATTTAATATAGTAAACATTAAATGAACAATTTGTGCTCTTGCATAGTCAATGTGTAGGCTATCAACAACCAAAATACAAATTCAATTTCCTATACTCCAAGTCATACTTCCTCAATCTTTGATGTTGTCCAACTGCTCTATATCGTTGTTCTTCTATAGTCTGTCTATCTTCAAATCCTTATAACTCATCGTAGACTTAACCAAATCCAAATCAATCTTAGGTGGAGGTCAAACATACTTCATATTTTCTTCCTCTAAGCTTTCTTTCCCTAATTCATCGATCTCTATCTTTGACATCCAAAATACTTCTGTATCTTTGCTACTAGTCGATTTCTGAATCATCAAAACTTATCTTCAAAGTAATCAAACTTAAATGCATATTTTTTTTCCATAAATGATAACCAAAAAGTGAATCATATTTACCAAAGTTGATCACTTGCCAACAATCTCTCCCTTTGGCATTTATGGCAACACTTGACAAAAAAATGACTAAGTGTTCCAACCAATCAAAAGTGTCTCTTCTTCTCCTTATCTTTTCCCCATATTTTTTCTCTCTTTCTTTTATTATATTTTTTTTATATATTCATTTTTTTCCTTCTCTTCTCCCCCCTTTGACAACAATGACAAAGGTGCATATAAAGCAATAAGTTTCAATTCTTGCTTACCAGTTTTAGAATATCCTAAAAAGAATCTTCCAAAAGCTTCACTTATGTGCTACATGTCTTGAACAATATCTGACTAATTTGAATCAAACCATTCATTGCAAATGATGCAGTTTCATCTTCTTTCAATTATTTGGATAAACCTTTAGTCAATGAATCTTCAAATTTCTCCAAATCTAAGAGATGAGCTTCAAGTATGGATAACTTCAAAGTGACAAAGCTCCTTGGCAAATTAAATCTTTTCAATCCTCTCTCTTTTTCATTTTTGAATACATTGAGTTTGGCCAATATCCTTGTAACTTTTGTGTTTAGTTCTATTTTCGATTGTGAAGATGTTCCAAAACCATCCATCAAACTATTCAAAGTTGCCCTCTCCTTGGAAATAATGTCCTCGACATTCTGAACATGCCTAATCAGATTCATGCAATAGCTAAACAATTTTCTCCCATGTCAAATGCAACTCTTTGCATTTTTCAAACAATTTTTTATAATGCCTAATTCCCATGTGATGGACTTTTAGACTTCTATCAGCTTCTTCTCTAAATATGTCTTTGCTTCCTTGTCCTCTGCAATCTTTAGCAAATTTTCATAGTGCCCATCAAATTCATCAAGTGTAATTTTCAAGTTTTCAATGTCATCTTTGTGCTGGAAAACTATAGGTACTGGAAGTAATTTGTTCATAGTATCAATAGCTCTTTTAATTACTTTTGCCTTCTTGTCTCCTTTCTATTCAGATATTTCCTTTGCTTTGTTTAATGCATTTAATGCTAGTTTTACCAATTCAACTTCATCCATGCTATCCACATTCACATCACTGCTTGCCAACAATGAAATAGATAGTGAGTTTACCTCTTTCTTTTCATCTCCTTGTTGTTCTATCTTCTATTCATCATCTTTTTTCTGCTCAACTTCCTCTTTCTATTCTACTTCTTCTGCAATAGAGGTGTCCAAATTTCTTGCAAAAGGGTCCTTCTCATCTTGTGAGAGATCAAGGGTCACTACCACACCAAAGATAAAAATCTGGTGGAGGGTCTACTTCGCTCATCTCTGTAGATGTCTTTGTTGGCTTAGATCTCTCACACATTCCCAATTGTGTGGGCGATGTGGTTTTAGGAGGTGAGGGCTTGCTAGAAGTAGAACTCATCAAAATCTTCTCTAATGCCTTATGAGTTTCCTCAGTCACTTCATCATACTTCCTAGCCATTATTTTCAATAGTCTAACCTTGGCTCTTAACAAAGGTTTCAATTCTTTGAATATACTATCCCTCTCTTGTATTGATAACATAGGAAGCATGTTATCAATTTCCTTATTTTTGATCTGATCATCATCAATCTGTGCCAAGTGTTTTTTGCTCTTCAATTTTGCTTACAGGTCTATAGGTATACTTCCTTCAATTTCTAAAAGAGTCTTCTTGAAAGTAAGAAAATGCTCTATCACAATGTCTTTTATCTTCAACTTATCTGATTCCTCATACCTGTCATACTATTTATTAATTGTAACCAATTTACCTTTCTCTAATGCTCTTTTCTCTAGCATCTTCATGTCTAGTTTCCAAATGTGTTTTGTTTTTTTCTTCTCTTCTCCTGCTTTGGTTTTCTCTTTAGGTGATTTAGGCTTACTTGATCTTGTAACTCTAGGAGTGATATCCTTTTCTTTCTTTGTTTGTTGTTGTGGAGGAGGTGGACTATCTACCATAATTACCTCAGGAGTGAATGGGTCATCAATGCTTCCACTTTCTTCTCCAAGAGATCTCTCTACCATCTTCTTCTTGACTTCTTTCAATTCCGCTTATGTCAGTCTAGGTTTTATACCACAATCATGGATAAGGTTTGCAATTTTCCTTTTCTTCGGTCCTCTAGACTGTTCCTCTTTCACCTTTTTTGATTTTGCTTCATAAGTTCCCCATCTTTCTTCTATTGTATCAACTTCTGATGCAAGAATATGTTCTACTTGCATGGTGAGTACTTCAGAACTCACTTCATAGCCCTGGGGTAACACCATTTCTTTCCAGGTGTAACTGCTTCAAAACATACACAATCAATTTCAACCATGAAACAGATTGCATCCTTGTACTTTTCCACAATGTCCTCATGTAACTTGTATCTTGTTTTCATCTATTTCTATAGTATTTTGATCATAGCAAATAGTTCTCCATCTACCCAAGTAGTGTTTTCTCTTTTGTAACTCTGTGAAATTAGTATGCCAGTGGGTACTCTAGAATTCCAACCACTAGGATGTAAACCAGGAAACTTGTGCTCAATATGAATCAACATATGCATCAAAAATGAACCAAATCTAAATTTTTTAGTTCTATCCTTCTTTACTAGCTTCACACTCTCAAGAAATTATTGAGCTAGAACTTTGCATAGGTTATATTTTATGTTTTTCTTCACCATTCTCCATGCCATCATGATTTCTCCAGTAGATACTGAATTAGGTATGTTATTGTAGTAGAATTTATATCTGAGTATCATCGCAATCAATAGCACATCTTGCTAAAAGATATCGTTTACTACCATTGCCCTTCTATCCCATTTAGAATGTGTTAGGGTTTTGAATTCTTTCTTCACATGCTTCTCTCCAATAGGTATAACTCCAGTGTTGTCTAATCCAGTGATCTCATGAATTAGGTCACTTCAAATCTTAACAGGCTGGTAACCAATCCATATGAACTGATCATGAACCTTGCTCATCAATATCTTAAACCATTCATTTTCATCGAATTCTCATAAATCCATAATTTTCATTATTCTCAACTAACTAATGTGTTTGAATTCTTCTTTCATAATTCTTTTTTCAGTCATATTTTCCATTTCAGTGAGTATTTCATTGTCTCCCAATGTATCATACTTACAATGTATGTAAGCCCTAATATCTTCTACATGCAGTACACCATGTGGGGTTCATTAAAATGATCCTTCTAGATCCTCTTCACAAGACTTATACATATATTTCTTGAATTTGTATCTAGGATGATCAACAATATCGAAAAAGATGGGTGCATCCATAACTAGATGATGTAAAATACCTTTCTTTCACTGAAATCCGAGTGTTATGCTCCAATCGATCACGCACAAAAAATGTAGAATATTCTGAATGCTTCTTCTCTCTGATCTCCTTAGCTTTCTCTTTGTCAAATGGTGAATAGATAGGTCATCAAATGGTTCTTTATACAAGTTAGGTTATAACTTTCATTTTCACTTTATATTGTCTAGTAGGCTGCTAGATCTCGTGAAACAAATATACAAGTTGGCTGATGGTGCACTCTTAGGTATATAATCCATGATGTCAGATTAGTTCACACACAAGCTCGCATGAGCTCAATCTATGAATTTTGGGGCAAGATAAATTATGATGTCTGTATCCAATGCTCCCCCTAAGGCCATGATCGGCCAATTAGGTCAATTATGTCTTGCTACCTTCAGGTGAAGATCCAGTAGCATCTATTGACTCTCCCTAAACTGATGTCTCACTTTTTCCTTTGATTTGACCAAATATTTCCACTATTGTTGTCTTCTACTTTCTTAAAAAAATTTCAAAATCATTCTTCACATCTGCAATACTCTTGCCAGTATCATTTCCATTCTTCTATGAATTCATAGGAGGTGGTTTTCTTCTGTTATCTACTCCATTATACCTACAAAACTTTTCTATATATTCTAGATTATTGCATTTGTAACATATAGGAGGTCCTCTTTCCTGATTAAGTAACTTACAGTACTTCACAATGTGTCCAATGTTATTACATTTGTAGAATGTAGGTTTCATTATAGGTTTGCTTCCATTGTCTTTTCTATATCCTGATTGATTACATTTTCTACATTCTTCTTTCTTATGCCCATATCCATTACAGTTAAAACAATAACCAGAAAAAGTTCTAAAAGGGGCATTATCTCTGCAGTCTCTCTTCATGTGTCCAAATCTATTGCAACCAAATCATCTACCTTTGAAAGGTCTAATCTTGTCTTTAGGTTCTTCAATAGATGGTTTCTCAAAATCAATATTCTCATCTGATTTCTCTTCCTAATTATTTTAACATTCAACTTCATTGGAGCCAATACCAGTGATATCACCTTTAGGTTTCTATTTGTCTAGGTGTTCATCAATCAAATTACTACTGGTGTGAAGTTTCTCAATGTGATTCTTTGCTTCAACAAGTTCACCTTTCACAATCTGATTGTATTTCTCTAATTCGAGGTATATGTTCTTGTATTTTTCAGCCTCATCCTTCATTTGATTCAATGCATTGTTTAAGGTTTCTTCAAATTTCTTCTTAGCATCCTTCTACATCCGTACTTCTTTAGCCATAGACTTATTTTCAAGTTTCAGAGTCTCAATCTATTCTTCTAGTTGTTTCACCTTATTTGAATTGTCCTCATCTGAGTCTTCTTTTATCTGGACCACAAGGTCTTCTCTTTGACTTCTGGAAAGCTCAATTTGTTCTTTGAGTTTCTTTATAAATTTCTCACCTCTTTTCATGTTGAATCTCAATTCTCCATTCTCTTCTTTTGCTTTATCAAGGTCTTCAAGTGCAGCATCAAAGTTTTCTTGCAAACTGTCCAAATCCATTCTAATCTCCCTCAAGCTATTAGGCTTTCTCTCCAAGGGCCAAAAGCTCTGATACCAATTATTAGGATTGTATTATACTAAGAGGGGGGGTGAATCAGTATAATAGCACTTTATTTAAATTCCTCAACCACTTAAACATTAATCATACATTTCTAGTAAAGAAAAGAGCATAAGTAAATGACACAGTACTCATAACACCATATTTTGTTTATGAGGAAACCCTGGCCAAGGGAAAACCCCGGTGGGGATGATACCCACAAGCATGCACTAAAGTATAGTGTCCCTGTAAGGAGACCTAGCCCTATTAGGAACTGAATATTACATAGTACATTTCCTTGTTAGAGGAACAACAACCTTGTTAAAGGTTCACAACACCCTATTAGGGGCTAACTAAGCTTACAACTCTTACAATATAATTTAGTTACAAAAGTTCTCAGTCATGAACAAAAACAAGCATCGCTAATGCTTTGATAGTTCCTTTATATTTCTTCAAAGATCTCTATCATTCTCTGCTCTTCCATTCGCATATCTACTCTTCCAAATAACTATTACAAACTATATACAATATTTACCAAAAATATCTTACATATATATTGTTAGAATGAATTTAGAATAACTGAGAGGGGAGGGGTGAATCAGTTATCCTCAGGTCTAGATGTAGCAAATAAAAACTTTCTGTATTTCAAATCTACTCGGCAGCAGTAGCATATGTCAACAACTTAATCATGCAGTTTACTATCAATTGAAATTAGCTTGTATAACAGTAAAACAAACCATAAACATTCACAAAAGTTGACACAAGTATTTAACATGGAAACCCAATATGGGAAAAACCACCAGTAACATGCTACCTAGTTTTCACTCTTCTACAGTGATTCCATGTGAGGAGTCAACCCTGTTAAAGGTTACAATAACACACTGCTATGTGTGACCTGGTTAAAGGATTTAATCACCCTGTCAGGAATGGCCTTGTTAGATGACTTATAACATTCCACCTAAATGTCACCTTGTTAGAGGATTTATACAAATGATTGTTAGGTCAACCTTGTTAAAGGATTTTAATCACCCTATCAGGAGTGGCCTTGTTAGAGGACTTAGAACATTCCACCTAAATGTCACCTTGTTAGAGGATTTATACAAATGACTGTTAGGTCAACCTTGTTAAAGGATTTTAACTAATACAATGGTTAGAAATTAATCAGTAGTTGTGATCTAATACATACAACTTACTTTGCAATTCAGATCCAATTATAGCTCTGATGTTAACTTACTGGATAGCCTGCATTGTCATTTCAACCTTTTGATCTGCTTGGAAATCTGTCAAGCAATCACACATGAAAATCTCTGCTTCTGTATTTAGCCTTCTCTTCTAGATCATGCCAAACAGTAAATCAACTATGCAAACCTTTTGCATACACATCCACTTCACATTCAACAACACACCTCTTGCATACTAAATGAATAACCCCTTGAGGTTATCAAATACCTTTGTATTTAGGTTAGATAAATATTTTTCTGCTTAAACAAGATCGTAGATCTTAGGTTAGGTCAGATCCAACGGATCATTCCATCTTTGCATTACTTTTACTTCTCCAAAGTAGTCTCTAATTAAATCTTGAAACCATGCATTAATTACGGTTACCTATACATTAAATGATGTGGATCAATCTTTAATTAACATTACATATCCCAATAAAATTAACTAAGTTAGCCAAAGATCTCAAATCTCATCACTAATCCAATTATTGTAAGTCGGCCAACATCACTGTTTCCACTCAGCAATTTCAATGGTGCTCAACATTGAACAAATTTTCTCATCACAAACAAATTTGCTTGGTACAAGCAACTTTTCTTAGCACAAGCAACTTTTCTCAGCACAAGCCAAACTTTCTTGGCATAGAACATGCAGAAAAACTATCTTTGAAAGATAAACAACTAATTACTTTGCCAGAGTGCCAACTGATCAAGTACCCTTTCATTTGCCTTAACTCAACCATTCACTTGATCTTCTTGTTAAATATTATTCATCAACAATAGATATGGTACTCAAATAGATAACAATAGTCTCACCAGTTAAGGTTTGACATCAATGACAAAATAACAATTGCTTGCATTGTCACTTTCCAACAATATATCTCTCAACTTTACAAAGTCGGCTCTCAGTATGAATATTACAAATATTAGTAAGTCGACCTTCAATGAAAAACACATTTAATATAGTAAACATTAAATGCATAGTTTGCACTCTTTCATATTCAATGTGTAGGTTATCAACAACCAAAATACAACTTCGATTGCCTAGAGTCCAAGTCATACTTCCTCAATCTTCATTGTTGTCTAACTGCTCTATATCATTGTTCTTCTGTAGTCTGTCCATCTTCAAATCCTTCTAACTCATCATAGACTTAACCAAATCCAAATTGATCTTAGGTGAAGGTCAAACATACTTTATAATGTCTTCCTCTAAGCTCGCTTGCTCTAATTCATCAATCTCTATCTTTGACATCCAAAATACTTCTGTATCTATGCTACTATACTTAGTTAATTTCTGAATCATCAAAACTTATCTTCAAAGTAATCAAACTTAAACCCAGATATGTTGCCATAAATGATAGCCAAAAAGTGAATCATATTTACCAAAGTTGATCACTTTCCAACAAGGATGATCGAGACTACCAAAACAACCGATATTATGAAAGAAGAGATAATTGAGATTACAAAGATAAAGGTAAGAAAGCTTGTTACATTGTTGAAGATAAAGTTAATAGCAGTGGTACTGACATTAATGAAGATATTGAAACTGTGTTTGTAGTATTGAAAGATGATTCAGATGAAGATGAAAGGTATGTAGAAAGAAAAGTTATCTCCAAAGTAAGTAAACATGATATTTGGGTTATTTATAGTGGTTGTACACATCACATGACTAGAGATAAAGGAAATTTTGAATTTCTTGAACATTATGATGGAAGATCTGTAAGAATGGGAAATGATACACCATGTAAAGTAAAAGGAAAAGGTACTATTATGCTTAACAATCAAATCAAATGTGAAAATGCTTATTGGGTAAAAGGACTTAACTACAATATGTTTAGTATTTTATATTTGAATAACACAGGTCACTGAGTCGCATTTGAAAATAGAAAAGAAAGAATCAATGATGGAAAAGGAAAGTTGATCAGTACTGGTGAAAAATTTAAAGGTATCCTATTCTATCTTGACATAGCTGAAACTACTTATTGTCAAAGAATGAATATATATGGTTATGGCATAAAATACTTTATCATGTAAATTTTGACAACATGGTTAAGATTAGTAAGAAAAGAAAAGTTAGAGGCCTATCGATCTTAACTAGCCCAGACCATGTAATGTGCAAAAATTGTCAAATGGGAAAGATGTCAAAATCTAGTTTCAAGAGCAAGAAATTCTCATCTAATGAAATTTTGGAGTTAGTTCATATAGAACTATGTGGACCAATGAGAACACAAAGATATTATGGGGATAGATATTTTATTCTATTTTTTGATGACTACTCTAGGATGATGACTTTCATGTAAGAAAAATCTCAAGCATTTAAGATGTTTAAATGGTACAAAGAAAAAGTGGAAAAAGAAACTGGTAGAGATCTGAAGTGGTTGAGATCTGATAGAGGAGGTGAATTTATTTCTGATGAGTTCACTAAATTTTTTAATGAGTATGGAATCAAAATATAGGTTTCTGCACTGAGGACACCACAACAGAATGAAATTGTTGAATGAAGGAACATATCAATTGTTGATTATGCCAGAACATTGATGATTGAAAAGAATTGAACAAACATACTAGAGAGAAGCAGTCAGCATAGTAGTTTACACACTAAACTAAGTACAACTAAAGAAAGATTCAAACAAAACACCTTATGAGCTAGGTATGGTTATACTCCCAATGTGAGCTATTTTAGAATATTTGGTAGTTGTTGCTATATTCTGAAAGATGATCGAGATAGAAAATTTTATTCAAAAAGTGATGAAGGATTATTTCTTGGATATTCTACTAAGATTAAAGCTTACAAATATTTGAACAAGACAACTAACAAAACCATTGAGAGTGCAAATGTGAAAATTGATGAATTTGTTGAGCTAAATGATGAGGACAACGTGAAAGAACTAGAGGACTAAAGTAGATTTTCTTACTGGGAGGAACCTGATACTATACCAGTGCAGATTCCTAGGGTTATCGTGCAATAGGGTAATGTTATCGAGCAACTGGTTAATGTCACCAAGCAACAGATAGCATAGACTGAAAATTAAGAAAATGTTGAAACTGAAGATCATGAGCCAGAAGACCATGAACATATAGAAGAAGATAATGAAGAACAAATATTTGAACATGTACTTTCTAAATATGTGAGAATACACCACCCATGATATCAGTTTATTGGAGATAAAAGAGAAAGTATAATGACAAGAAGCAATTTTGGAGATGACACTTGTTTAATTTGTGAATTTGAGCCTAAGAATGATAGAGATGCATTACAAATTGAAGAATGGTTTAATGCTATGAATGATTAAATTGAGTAGCTACAAAAAAATAAGACATTGACATTAGTACTGAGACTGAGTGAGAAAAATTTCATTGGCACCAAATGGATTTTTAGAAACAAACTAAATGAAGATGGTAATGTAACCAAAAATAAAGCAAGATTAGTTTGCAAATGGTATGCACAAGAAGAAGGAATTCACTATGGAGAAACTTCTGCACTTGTTGCTAGACTTGAAGGAGTAAGAATAATACTTGCATACGCTGCATATAAAGGATTCAAGGTATATCAGATGTATGTGAAGTCTGTATTTTTAAATGGAATACTGGAAGAAGAGGTATACAATTAACAACCTAAAGGGTTTGTTGATCCTGATCAGACACACATGGTATGTAATTTACACAAAGCTTTATATGGATTGAAACAAGCACCGAGAGCATGGTATGAAAGACTGCATTCTTATCTTATAAGTATTGGATTTATTAGAACAAGTGACAACAACAATTTTTATTTAAAAGGAGGAAATGATGATAAGACACTTATTGCTGAAATATTTGTTGATGATATCATATTTGGGGGTAATGATAACTTATGCACTTCATTTTCTAATGAAATGAGGAAATAATTTGAGATGTCGATGTTTAGTCTGATCAAATTTTTTCTAGGATAGAAAATTTTACAACAGACTGTAGGTATCTACATTACTCAATCAAAATACATCAAAGAAGTACTAAAGACATTCAGAATGGAAGAATCAAAACCACTTGGAACACCCATGGTGATAGGATGCAAACTAACAAAAGAAGACAATACACTTGGGGTAAATCAAACTTTGTACAGATCTATGATTGTTAAATTGATGTATGTTGTACACACAAGACCTGACATAGCACACGTAGTTGGAATAGTTGCAAGATTTTCTGATAACCCCAAAGAATTACATATGACTACTGTAAAAAGAATATGTAGATATTTGAATAATACTGAGGACTATGGCCTATAGTATAAAAGAGAAGGAAAATTTGAATTGAAATTTTATACTGATGTTGATTGGGCTGGGAACATAGATGATAGAAAGAGTACTATTGGTGAAGAATTCTTTATTGGAGAAAGACTAGTTGCTTGGGTAAGAAAGAAGCAAGGATGCATATCTTAGTCAACTGCAGAAGTAGAGTATGTTGTTGTTGCTGCAAACTGTTCTAACATAGCATCGATAAAAACAACTATTGAAAGGAATGAATGAGGAGATCACTGAACCAGTGATAATTTACTGTGATAATACAAGTGCTATAAATATTTCAAAGAATCTTGTGATGCATGTAAATACAAAGCACATATCTATAAAATATCACTACTTGAGGGAACAAGTACAAGACAAAAAAAGTGATACTAGAATATGTACAATCAAAATAGCAACTTGCAGACATATTCATAAAACTCTTATCGAACAATACATTTGTGTACTTGAGACGTAGACTAGGGGTTTGTCCCTTGTCTATTGGTAACTAAGTTGAGTAGGAGGTTGCATCAACCGACATGAAATCATAATATCAATCATGTTGATGCAAAAGATGAAATGCACCGAAAATTAGAGATATTTTATTTGGCTACTGAAGAGCTGCATATTTCATTTTGGCATTGTTGTCAAATGGAGAAATATATCAATGAAATATAAAGGAAAAGAGTTGATCAATGAGATATATATCTTCTAAAAGGATAAAAGAGAAAGGGAGAGACACATATAATCTAAGGAGAGATTCAAGAGCTGAAAACTCATCATGCAATGAGCAATATTTTTTTATATTGACACCGTTTATATTGTTTTTGTAGAATAGAAGTTTGGTATTTGTTGTATGAAATTTTTTATTGCATATTGCATTTTGTGTTGCCATCAATGCCAAAGGGAGAGATTGATGAACTACAACTGATTATATGTTTTAAGTCATTTGTTGATATTCAACCGAGTTACAGAAGTGGTGATAAACATTATCAGTTAATGTATTGTCATTGATGTCAGCTTATTTGAGTATTATTATGGTGGAAAACATTTGTTATGTATTGAAGATCTAGAACAAACAATGTTTATATGGTTGGTAAATGAAGATTTTTGTATGCACTGAGAGATAGTGAACACTGAGTAAAACACAGTGTAAACTAAGCATAGTGATAACCAAGCAAGGGATTGCCGACACAATTATTGATCAAGCAATTTAATCAAACTGAGGTCGACTTGGATGCAGAGCTAGAAATTGATGATTTCAAGGTAAAAGATAAAGGTTTTTATTTGATCAAATGGTTATTAAAATTCAATTAATATCAAATAAAATAGATTGAAATGTGTTTTTAACAGAACTGTTGAGGATGGATCAAGGGGGAAAATCAATTATGGAGATTAAGCGACAAGATTTGAAGGATGAAAATTAAAAGATACATGATGTATATATAAAAGATAAGATAATCATTTTGAATTACACATGATGCTTACATGACTATTTTATGCATGACTGATCAAAATGGTTAAATACATAACTGAGAATTATTCTACATACATCATCGAGAAAATAGAGGAAACAACATTACCAAGTAGAACAAGTATGAAGAATGAGATGAAATGAAGTAAAAAAATTGATCAGAGGTATTATGTACTTAGAAGAGATCTAAATATCTACAAAATAGAGTTGTATTTGAATCATATCATTATTGTATTAGTTTAACCATTGTTACAAATAAATCTCTTAACTGAGTAGGATAGTGAAGTCCTTATTATAATATTTAGAGAATGTTGATTGTTTTCTTGTTGAACCTATAGTGAATGCATGTTCAAGAGAGAACTATTAGTTTTAAATCCTCTAACCAGGTCACATTTAATAGTGTGCATTGTAACCTTTAACAGGGTTGGCTCTTCACTAAGATCAGTTCAGAAGAGTGAAGATATTTTAGGTTACCGGTCCCAAGTGGTTTTTCCCTTAGTAGAGTTTCCCTATTAAAAATTGATGTGTCAATAAGCATGAATGTTGTGGATTTTTATTTTACTTTACACTTTATTTTATTAACCCGGATTAGTAATCATAGTATTAATTTACTAACACTTGATAAACACTATTGAGAAAAGTTTAAGATTATAGAATACATTTTCACCGAGTTGAATTATATGTTTGAATTTGTTTTGGTATATATCTGGAGAAATTTGGGACTGTAGGATTATTTGTGAGGAAACTGATTCTAAGTGATTCACCCCCCTCTCATTTATTCTAATAGAGAATACCATTTGTATATGAGCGATGATAGATCTCACTCTCACGAGTATGTCCAACATTGCTTTGAGAATTGTTTTGAGTGGGTGTGGGAAAGTGATATATTTATGGATAGACATCTCGTTTGGTTAGATAATTACACAAGTCAATTCAAAAATGCCTATGTTTTTTTACTATTTATGTAGAATTCATGTAGAGAGAGGTGTACCTCATATTTGGAGTTTTTTTTAGGCTGGTCATGGAAATGGGGAGCATGATGGAGCAGGTGCATGTGTAAATAGAGCTCTATTTAAGGAGCAATTGAGGATTTCAGGTAAAGAACTCCTTGATGCTCTTTCTATTATTTATCGGTGTACTTTAGCATTCTTAGAGGGGGTGACTCTTGATTTAGTAGTGCATAGATTCTTTTGGTTGGTTGAGTTGGGCACAATTGGAGATAGGTTGGATTGTCAAACCGTGAAATATTCTTCAAAAATGCATTCATTTCAAAGCTCATATGCTAGTACATGGACCATTTGGACACAAGAGTTGGCTTGTTTTTGTTTGAGGTGTCTTTTGTATGATTGGGATCAGTTTGAGTCAAGTGAGTGGGTCAATTCGTGGGTTCCACATTATCTAACTCCTTTATCTATCACACTCTCTGTAATAAATGATGACATGGATTATTCACTTGACTACGACCATCTTTCAGATCTTCTATAGCTAGGATATGTTTTTGCATTGGTTGCACCATAGGGAAATGATGAGAGATTAGATTACTAGTTAGCGCATTGTGTATGGGGAAAGTAGAAACTTGCAAATCGATGAGATGATGATATGTTCACATATCCAACAGGATCACATGTTGTTGTGGGAACATGGTTTCACACATACATGATTAGAAATAATGGTATTCCCATGTTTGAAGACTACCAAAAGCACAAAACCATTCTCATGTATTCACACCTTATTATAGCAGCCAATGTTAAGTTATTGAAACATCAAGGAAAACCAAAGACATAGCAACTTTGGACTATTAGTACTTTTGATCATGAAACAATATTGAATACCCTCAAGCAGAGAGATGAACCTTTAGGCACACTTCCTTAGGTAAGTGCAACTCACTGCAAGGTTTTCCATTTTCATTATGGTTACATTTTATATATTCATTGTAGTTTTTTGTTTTATTTGTTGGAGCCAATAAACTTGGTTTTGTGTTGATGTAGAGGGTTTAGGGTTCTAGTGATTTCTTTTCCCAAAGTGCTCCTATTCTCTTCTAACCATCCAATGGTTACCTCTCCTTTTTTTCTTCCCCAATGTGGATCTTCAAGATCCTCACTATCAACTTCTCCTCCAAGGTATAATTGATTTTTTGAAGACTCCAATACTCCTAGGCTCAACTAGTCCAACTAGCTCTCCAAATGCCTAGGTTTCTTCACTAGATTTCACCCTAGAATCCCAAACCCTTGCTTAGGATCTTACCATACATCCCCTTAGACCCTTTTCTATGTTCTTGGCCCATTAAAAGTTCTTTAGAACCCTTTCCCACACTTTTGGATACTTTACCAATCTAATTGGTATCAAATTCACCATGAGGCGTAATTGGCCTATTTCCTAATAGGTCAAATTTCACTATTTTTGGGATTAAGATCTCAATTCCTCCAAAAAACCCCACAAAAGACCTTGAAAATATTCAAGGTATCCATCAACCCTTTTAGAATCCAAAATCTTAGCTTCTGAATGCACCCACAACCCTAGTTTCTATCAGGCCCTAGTTTTTAGCCTATTAATTAGGCCTAAGGACTAGTCTTACCAAATTACCACCAAATTGATCTTCAAAAATTGTTTCACCTCTTCCCACCTTTTAATCCTTCAAGGATACTATCTAGTGCTTATGCAAATGCCTCTAATTATTTTCCCCAAGGTCATTGGTGCTCGAACCAAATCTAACTTCACCCTGTCCAGGCTCACCTTTTCCTAACAGTCAGCCATAGGGCTTCACTCTTGGTCTAGAAACTTCATTGCAACAAAAAAAATGAAAAAAAAAATCTTATGTACAGAATCTGATTCTCCACCCCCTATGGGTTCAGCCATTTCCACCATTGCATGATTAGGTTAGAGCCATTTTTTAAACTGTGACTCTACAAATGGGAAGTATAGACCAGTTACCTTAAACCTACTATAAATCTCTACTCCTATAACTTCAAAGAAAAATAAAGTATGCAAAAGAAACCTATCTTGAAACACTACACCCTCATGGGGTCTGATCTCCTTTCCTAATCTGTACACAGCCGTATAGAATGCAAAAAGCACTGTGAATTACAAGAATATGGTCACAAGCATCCATACAGATGTACAAAAAACAAGTTTTGTAATCCAAAACTTCATTAACCTTCCAAAAACATCAAATCCATGCTCATATACCAAACATGATTGGTTACAACTGCTCTAACTTCATTTTGCAACTTCTTGTCAAGAAGTTGCAAAAGTTGCTTGAGAAACTTTTGCATTTTGTGCAATTTGACTCCTTTTGTCAACTCAATGGTCATGGTTGACTTCTATGACCCTAGTTAGGAAATTTAGGTTCTGAAGACACACACTAGACCCAAGATACACAAAAATAACACATTTTGTCTTTCTAGGTCAAAATGACCACAATTTCCTTCATGAGCTCATTTGTCTCTTACAAACATGGAAATGAACCAAATTGGATGCAACCTAGTGGACCTTTTTGTCACTCACACCAAACACCTAAACTAACCATAAAACACACCAAACACACCAAAATGGGAGGTTCTCTGCACCATATTCCCCTAGGACAAAGAACTCAAGTCCCTTGAGTTAGGAGGTCATCAATGGTGACCCCATGGTTCATAATATCTGTGTCTATCATCCAAGTGGCCCTATATTTAGGTATCCCCTATCACTTGATGAGGTAATCCTTGTATTTACCCTTCCTTGTCTTCCTGATCACCTTTGAATCTAGTATACTATCCAATTGCAGTGGGATTGGGGTAGGCAAGTCTTTTACCCAATCGTCATCTTCTAAATCTGTAAGAGTGGTTTGACTTATGTCTAGAGATGTTCCCTTATAGGGGTACAAGTCACATAAATTAAATAATTGTGAAACTCCCAAATCAAGAGGCAATTCCACTTCATATGCATTCTTTCCATACTTGTGCAATATCTTCAAGGCTCCTATCTTCTTCATGAGTAACTTGGTAGGATATCCCTTGGGTATTATTTCCTTTTTGAGGTAAGAAAGTACTAAATCCCCCACCTTGAACTAAAAATCCCTTCTTATTTGATATGCTTTGGACTTATACTTCTCCACTTCCTTTTGTAGGGTCGTGTTGAGTTGGTCATGAAGCTCCTTCATCTGTTCTGCAAATGAATCCCCTTGGGAACTCCTTTTGTCCTTCAAACTAAGATCTCTCAACTCTAAGATCCCTCTAGGATTGACCCCATATACTATCTCAAAGGGGATTTTCCTATTACTCCTATTAATGGAGTCATTATAGGAAAATTGTGCCTCCCTATGATGTGATCCCATGACTGTCCATGTTGCTTATTCAAGCATCTTAACAAGTTCCCAAGTGACCTATTTAATACCTACATTTTCCCATCTGACTGTGGATGGTAAGCTAAAGAGAAAGACAATTTTGTACCTAGAATCTTCCAAAGGGTCCTCCAAAAGTGACCCATAAACTTACTATCTCTATCACTTACTATATTTAGTGTCAATCTATGGATCCTTACAATGTCTTTGAAGAATAGACCTACAATTTTGGAAGCATCATTGGTTTTCTTACATGGAATGAAGTGGGATATTTTTTCTAAAATGGTCCACCACAACAAACACATTGTAATGACCCCTTGTTGTCTTTGGTAACCCCAATACAAAGTCCATACTGAGGCACTCCCAAGGCCTTTGGGGTATGGATATGGGTTGATACAATCCACTATTACTACTTTGTCCTTTTTCCCTCTGATAGATCTGACATTTCTCTAAACATTTCCTAACATATGACTATAACTTAGGCCAATAGTAATGCCTATTCACTTGCTCCAGTGTATTATCCCCTCGAAAGTGGCCTCCCAAGCTTCCTTGGTGTTTCTCCTTCACAATGTTCTCCCTCATTGAGCACTGAGGTATACACATGAGGTGTTCTTTAAACAATAGTCCTTCCTGCAACATAAACTCAATGAATTCAACCTTGAATCCCTATTGGAACTTTACACATGCCTCCTAGGCATCTTTGAAGTCATTATCCTCTTTGTAGAGGTCTTTCAATTCATTCATCCCGACACTCTGTAAGTGTATCTCTTGTATAGTCAATACTCTCAGGATAAGATAATTTGCAACCTTATTGCTAAGACCTTTCTTATGTTTGATGAAAAATGTGTATTCTTGTAGAGATTCTACCCACTTTAGGTGCCTCTGATTCATTTTTTCTTGTCCATTCAAGAAACTTAGGTCATGGTTATCAGTGTAGACCACAAATTCCCTTGGTAGGAGATAATGTCTCCATTTTTTAAGGGCTTGTACCATAGCATACAAATCCAAATCATAGGTGGAGTACTATTTTATGGCTTCATTTAACTTCTCTGAGAAGAATGCCATAGGGTGTCCCTCTTGGCTTAACACTGCTCCAATTGCTAGCTTTCTATTATCACACTCCACCACAAATAGTGGATTGAAATTGGGGAACCTAAGTGTGGGTAATTTTGTTATCCTCTTTTTCAACATTTCAAATCCTTGGTTTGCTGCTATAGTCCATTTAAACTGACATTTGATTCCTCCTTTGATAGTGTTGAGGATAGGGGCACATACATGACTAAAATTTCTTACAAATTTCCAATAGTAGGAGGCCAATCCATGAAAATGCCTAACATACCCCTATGGACCTAGGTGTAGGACATTCCAAAATTGACTTAACCTTATCAGGGTCCATCTTCATACATCAATTAGGAACCACAAAACCAAGATAAACTAATTCAATTTTTAGGAACTCACACTTTTCTTGATTGATCATCAACTTATTTTGATGTAGCCTCCTCAATACCATCTCCAAATGCTTCATATGTTCCTCCTTGGATCTACAAAATATCAAAATGTCATCAAGATATACTATTACAAACTTACCAATAAAATATGCTAGCACTTCATTCATGAGCCTCATGAATGTGCTAGGTTCATTAGTTAGGCCACAGGGCATTACTAGCCACTCATACAGCCCTTCATTTGTCTTGAAAGCTTTTTTCCACTCATCACTAGGTCTAACTCTAATTTGGTGATACCCTGACTTCAAATTCACCTTGGAGAAATAACATGAACCTCCCAAATTGTCCATCAAATCCTAAATCTAGGGAATTGGGAATCTATATATGATTGTAATCTTGTTTATAGACCTAGATTCCATACACATCCTCAATTTTCCATCCTTCTTAGGTGCAAGGATAGTTGGCACAGCATAAGGACTCAAACTCTTCCTTATTAGTCCTTTTTCCAACAAATCTTGAATCTGTTTTGCTATCTCTACATTTTGACTTGGTGTCATCTTATATGTTGCCTTGCTTGGAAAATGTACTCCAAGTATGAGGTCTATCTGATGAATTACATCCCTCATGGGTGGTAATGCACTTGGAAAACCATTATCCACTATGTCATGATACCTTTCCAATAATGCTTGTACCTTTGGTGGCATGTTGACTTTTTCTTTGGTCTCTTCCTTTGGCTTCACTATCACTGCACAGAAAAATCCTTTCTCCTTCTTCATATCTTTTAGAAACTCCTTTACACTCAAGAGCATCACACTGGTTCCCACATTCTTCTCCTCATTAGGTTCCTGCAATGGATCCATTTGAAAATTCTTCCCTAGCTTGGTGATTACATAGTTGTTCTTTTCTCCATCATGAATAGCCTTCACATCATATTGCCATGGATGCCCTAAAAGAATATGACATGCATCCATGGGCTATATGTCATATAGGACCTTGTCCTTATAATCACCTATTTCACACTCCACCATGGTTTTTTCATCTACCACTATTTTTTGTCCCTTGTTTAACCATGAAAATTTATAAGGAGTGGTATGAGGTATCCTTCTAAGTTTTAGTTTTTCCACCATCTCTATTGATACTATATTCTCAATGGATAAAGAGTCCACTATCACTTTGTAAATCTTCCCATGAGACCTATAAGTTATCTTAAACAAATTACTTCTTTGAGGTGGCTCTATTATATTAGGTACCTTCAACAAAGTCCTTCTCAACATTAGATTCTCTCCATCCATTACCGGCCCTACCTTGGAAATGGGATAAGTGACACTTTGTGTATCAAACTCTTGTACCAACTAATTTCTTCTATCTCCCATAGAAGATGACGTAGCCTTTTCAGGACATCTACCCATTGTATGACCCACTTGATTGCAGTTATAACATCTGCCAATAAAGAATGAATTATATCTTCCTTGGGACTCAAATCTACCTCTTGGTGGTCCTCTTCCTTTTTATCCCCCTCTTTGAAAAGATCCTTTGAATTGATTACTGCCATTGTTATCCATAGATTGATTCTCTTGTGGTCTATTTGGGCCTTTTCCTCTACCAAAAGTACTCTTGCCTCTGAATCCTCTATTATTGTTACCACCCCTTCCTCTTTGATGGAATTCATTCCTCCTTCTAGCCTTATCCTCTACTCTCAAGGCTAAATGAAAAACACTTGTGCATGCTGTCAGGAGACATCATACTAATTTCATCTTGTATCCCTTGTCTCAACCCATTGAGATACCTTGCTACCTTCTCCATTTATTCTTTTTGTCTTCTAGACCTTAGGCTGGATTTGTGGAACTCCTCAGTATAGGGACTTACTGTCATCTCCTTTTGTCTCAAATTTTGCAGCTTTTGATACATCTAAATCTCATAGTTAGTAGGCAAGAGTTGTGCCCTCAATCTGATCTTCATCCTCTCCAAAGAAGCTATCTTCTTCTTTCCATTTGTTACCCAATCATCATGCATCATGTTCCACCACACCAATGTAGATCCTTTGAGTCTAGCCTTGGCATAACTGACCCTCTTCTCCTCTGCCACTTCTTTATAGTCAAACTGATTGTCTATGGCCTCTAGCCAATCAAACAGCTCTTCACCATTCAAGCTACCACAATAGTATGGTATGTTTTCCATGCTATCTTTGTTGATGGACTTAAAGGCATCCATGAATAACTTCTGGTCTTTATCCATCTCAACCTCTTTTCCTTTAGACTCTCCTGAATGATTCTCAGTCTCTTCATCCTCACTCCATCTCCCCATTCAGTTACTTTCTTCTTACACCTTGTTTCTGACACACTAGCCTTCTCCAAGAGGCCCTGAACCAATTCCACAATGGCATCTCTACTCATTTCCTTAGGAGGCATTCTTTTAACCTCTTAACTCTCCTCCCCTTCAGACATACACAAACTTCAAGAATTTTTGGCTCTGATACCACTCTGATGTAGAGGGTTTAGGGTTCTAGTGATTTCTTTTACCAAAGTGCTCCTATTCTCTTCTAACCATCCAATGGTTACCTCTCCTTTTGTTCTTCCCCAATTTGGATCTCCAAGACCCTCACTATCAACTTCTCCTCCAAGGTATAGTTGATTTTTTGAAGACTCCAATACTCCTAGGCTCAACTAGTCCAACTAGCTCTTCAAATGCCTAGGCTTCTTCACTAGATTTCCCCCTAGAATCCAAAACCCTTTCTTAGGATCTTCCCATACATCCCCTTAGACCCTTTTCTATGTTCTTGGCCCATTCAAAGTTATTTAGAACCCTTTCCCACACTTCTAGATACTATACCAATCCAATTGGTGTCAAATTCACCAAGAGGCCTAATTGGCTTGTTTCCTAGTAGGTCAAATTTCAATGTTTTGGGGCTTAAGCTCTCAATTAATCCAAAAAACCCCATAGAAGACCTTAAAAATATTCAAGTTATATATCAACCCTTTCAGAATCCAATACCCTAGCTTTTGGATGCACCCACAACCCTAGTTTCTATCAGGCCCTAGTTTTCAGCCTATTTATTAGGCCTCTAGACCAGTCTTGACCAATTGCCACCAAATTGATCTTAAAAATTTGTTTCACCCCCTCCCACGTTTTAATCCTTCAAGGTGACTATCTAGGGCTTCTACAAATTCCTTTACATCTTTTCCCCAAGATCATGGGTGCTTGGACCAAATCCAACTTCACCCTATCCAGGATCACCTGTTCCTAATAGTCAGCCATAGGGCTTCACTCTTGGTCTAGAAACTTCATTGAAAAAAAATGAAAAAAAAATATTATGTGTAGACTCTAACCCTCCATCCCCTATGGTTTCATCCATTTCCACTTGTGGATGCTTATGTTAGAGCCATTTTTGGCACTGTGACTCTCCAAATGGGAATTACAGACCAGTGACCTTAAACCTATTGTAGCTATCTACTCCTATAACTTCAAAGAAAACTAAAGAATGAAAATAAATATATCTTGAAATAATACACCCCCATGGGGTCTGATCTCCTTTCCTAATCTATACACAACTATATAGAATGAAAAAATCACTGTGAATTACAAGAATACAGTCACAAGCATCCGTACAGAAGTACACAAAACAAGTTTGCAATCCAAAACTTTATTAACATTCCAAAAACACCAAATCCTTGCTCATATACCAAAAATGAGTGGTTACAACCATTCTAACTTCATTTTGCAACTTCTTTTCAAGAAGTTGCAAAAGTTGCTAAAGCAACTTTTGCATTTTGTGCAATTTGACTCATTTTGTCAAATCGATGGTCAGGGTTGACTTCTATGACCCAAGTTAGGATATTTAGGGTCCTAATACACACACTAGACCCAAGATACACAAAAATAACACATTTTTTCTTTCTAGATCAAAATGACCACAATATCCTTCATGAGCTCATTTGGCTCTTACAAACATGGAAATGAACCAAATTGGATCCAACCTAGTGGATTTTTTTGTCACTCGCACCAAACACCTAACCTAACCCTAAAACATAGTAGACACACCAAAATGGGATGTTCTTTGCACCATGTATGTGGATTGTAAGTGTAGTTGGATACATATATGATAGATATAGAAGATTGAGGTGTGCATTTGATTAGCCCAGATCTTTTACGACAGTAAACTTCACTATGCATTGGCTAGTCATGTTCTTTGGTTCGTTTAGTTACTTATAAATTTATAATCTTATTGTCAACCTATAAACTTATTTTTTTCTTGTGCCTTCCCAATTCATGGAATGGAATGTAGATGCCATTGAGTACCATGTGTTAAACTTATACAGTTTAGGAGCGGAAATGACACTTCAATTTTTTTTATATATACTTGTGTATCTAAGATTTTGAAAAATTCTATATCTCAGACTTTTGATAACATTAATTTATTTATTCATAAAATGTTGTATCAATGATATACAATGATTTTGTATGAAAGGTGGTGTGTATAGTCAAACTTTTATAATGATGAGATACATGCAAGAATGAAAATATTTAACAAAAAAAATCTTAAGTATTTGTTTCAAATGTGTTAGATAAGATGTATTATAAATTATTGTACAATAAAATAAAGGCTTTGTTGAATGTGTTCAAAGTAGTAGAGTATTTGATTTAAATAAATTGTGGTTTGTTTGTGCAAATGTGTGTTCAATCATTCACCTATGAATCTTACATAGTATCAAAACAATGTAGTACTAAGTCAGTGGTCATTTGTAGTTCTATCACGGTGGTCATTTGTAGCATAGACATGACATATACCAACTTCTTTACCCTTAACACTAAAGATAATCCAAACCACTCTTTGGGTCAAGCAAGGATTTTTGCACCCCCTTTTCCTTTTTGATGAGAAGTAATGAAGCATTTAGAGTCCTTTGAAAAGCATTTAAGACTGATTTCCAGTGTAAAACCTATAGCCTTAAACCTTTTGTATCATGGAGATATCAATGTCATCTCCATTGGTGTAGCCTTAATTCTTTAGGATCCCAAACAAGTTGAAAATAAAATTTATCTCCAATCGTCAACTTCTCCAATTGGTATCAAGCTCTCATTCATCTGTATAGATCTGTACAATCGTAAAAAGTTGCAGAATTACATGAAAAAATCATCTGTATAGAACACCTTTTCTGGTTTTATTTCCAAATATCCCAAAATTTCTTGGAAATTAATTGTATGATCAAAGAGTACTAGTTGGGGCAGAACTTTTCCCAAAAGGACAAGTCTTGAAACATTGGACAACTCCTCTAACTGAGGAGCCCTCACTTTGGCTTGGAAGGGCTAATTGGGGCACTTAATGAAGGAATTACCCTTCAAACCTTCAAATCCACAAATATAACACCTGAGATACCTTGGGGCACATGAGAGAACATCATTTCTCCATTTTTGGTTCTTGAAACAATACCCATCAAGAGTTATGGGGAATCGAGCATCTAGTCTATGCTTCTCTACCAATCACATACCACTAACAATTCAAGAGCATCAAGAACCCTTCTTTGTGAGACCAAATAGTCCTCCATCAGCTCCAGTTGGCTGGGTAAATAGTAGGGGAGACCTTTTTTTTCTCGCGTAGCATCAAGAATGTTTTGGCACATGTCGTACCGAAGTGTTCCCAAGGTTTACTAAGCCAAATTGGGCAGCAATTTTTGGAGATCCATATCTCAGACCTCGTGAGAGATATCAAAGATCTATATAGTGAAAAAGGGTCATCTTGGGAAGGCCTAAAAGCATGTAGCTCAGTTCTAGGAGATTCCACTCATATCACATTTGGTGACCCGATCTCGGTTGGTGCAAAAAGTTGCATTGTTGCTTAGTTGAAAGTTACTCAATGGTGCATCTTTCAAATTGTTTGTCATGGGACCAAACTTCAGTTGGCTAGGTAAACACTAGGGGAGACCTTTCTTTTCTCACGCAGCATCAAAAACATTTCGAAACATGTCCCACCAAAGTGTTCCCAAGGTGCACTAAGACAAATTGGGCAGCGATTTTTGGAGATCCATATATCAGACCTCGTGAGAGATATCAAAGATTCGTGAAGTGCACAAGAACTGCCTTGGTAAGTTATAAAAGCATGTATCTTGGTTCTAGGAGATTCCACTCATATTCCATTTGGTGAACCGATCTTGGTTGGTGGAAAAATTTGCATTGTTGCTCAATTAAAAGTTGTTCAATGGCTTATCTTTCAAACCATTCATCATGGGACCAAACCGTCAGCTCAATCAGCTCTAGTAGGTAGGGTAAACACTAGGGGAGACCTTTCTTCACTTGTATAGCATCAAAAAAATTATGGTGCGTGTCAGACCAAAGTGTTCCCAAGGTGCACTAATCCAAATTGGACAAAAAAATTTGGAGATCCATATCTCTGACCTCATGAGAGATATAAAAGATATGTGAAGTGAAAAAGGACCATATTGGGAAGGTCTACAAGAATGTAGCTTGGTTCTGGGATATTCTACTTAGATTCCATTTGGCGACCCAATCTTGGTTGGTGAAAAAATTGGCATTGTTGCTCAGTTGAAAGTTGCTCAATGGTGCATATTTGAAACCGTTCATCGTGGGACCAAACCGTCAGCTCCATTGGCTCTATTTGGTTAGGTAAATGCTAGTGGATGCCTTTCTTTTCTTGTGTAGCATCAAAAACATTCTGGTTTATGTCAGACCGAAGTGTTCCCGAGGTGCACTAAGCCAAATTGGGCAGCAATTTTTGCACATCCATAGCTCAGACCTCATGAGACACATCAAAGATTTGTGAAGTGTATAAGGACCATCTTGGGAAGGCCTACAAGAACATAGCTTAGTTTTGGAAGATTCCACTCAGATTCCATTTGGTGACCCGATCTCGATTGGTGCAAAAAGTTGCATTGTTGCTTAGTTGAAATTTGCTCAATGGTGCATCTTTCAAACCATTCATTGTGGGACTAAACGTGATGAACTATAACTGATTGAATATTTGAAGATGTTAAGTTGATGATCACCGAGACAGAGAAAGTTAATGCAATACATTAAATTAGTTAATTTATTGTATTGTCATTGATGTCAACTTGATATAATCTATATGGTCATGTACATACTGCTAAAGAATTCAAAGAACCAATGAATCAAAGGCTATGCTACCAGTAATGCATAAAAGTTAAGTGTTCACAAAGTGACTGTATAAACCGATGGAGTGCACACTGACAGATAGAGTATACCAACAGAGAAAAGTCATAGTGTTACCCGATGAACAAAAACACAACATTACCAACAAGCAAAGTCACAGTGTTACCCTACGGATAGAAGCACATTGTAACCTGATGAACAAAATTACAGTGCTACCCGATGAATGGAGATCCCGAAGACAACTGAAGTCTCACTGATGGAATAGTCAGTTGTCAGTGATGACTAACTGAAGTATTGACCAACATAACAAAGAGTTCAAAAATGAAAAAATGCTTAGCTGTCAAGAGCTAAATGTAGACTTAACTGGTACTTATCATTGTTTTAATCGACAAGATAAAGTTGGAGATAAGTAAAGGATTTAAAGCTACTTATTCCAGTTGGCAAGAAGTTCTCTATGAGATAAAACAAGATTCTTTCTTTAAATCTAATTCGCGGGAATTGTGGATCACACCAAGATCAAGAAAGCCAAGAAATGGTGAAATCATGTCTATATAAGAGATAATCTAATTCAATATGAATTACGGGAGTGACAAGAGAATAGATGCTAAAGAGATTCTAAAGAAGAAGAAATTCTTCATTCAGACCTGATCAATCAAGCTGAGGAAAGAGATAAATTCTGCAAACACTGACGAACAATGATATAACATCACAGAGTAGAATAGTGTGGAGCAAAGGTATTGAATTGATAGCATTGATCAAAAAGGTAATGCACTTACAATAGATCTAAAAATGTGCAATTCAAGTTCTATATGTGAAAAGATCAATTCACTATTTCAATTTAACCATTGAAGCATCAAGTCTCTTAACCGAGCAGGACTTAAAAGTCTTTTCTAATTGAGATACATTCCAAGGAGTATCAAAAAATTTGATCATACAAAGTAGCATTGGATATGCTCGATACCTATTGATAGGCCAAGTGAGTATTTGATCAAGGATGGTAGCATTAGATGCCAGATACTAAGTGACAAACTATTCATTTAAATCCTCTAACAAGGTCACACCTAACAGTGTGTTTGTAACCTTTAACAGGGTTGGATCTTAACTGAGCTCACTTCAGAAAAGTAAAAATTTGGGTTACCGGTCCCAGTGGTTTTTCTCTTACCATGGTTTTCACATTAAAAATTCATGTGTTAATGTGTCTATGAGTCATTACTTTATTCTTTTGCATTTCACATAATTAAATATGGATGGATTGGTATACACTAGTTATTTACTGTATTTTGGTAAATAGAAAGACTGCTTATCGGTAAACATGTAGTAGAAGGTTTTACAAAGCATTCTGACAAGTAGTAATTTGATATAAGTATTTCAAGAAAATCATCTTGTAGTACTTAATATAACTAGATGCTTATAAATGTGGTAATAAGTTTTTGGGTTGATTTAAGGATTAATTTTTGAGCACTGACAATTGGTATCAGAGCTCGTGTGCTTAGAAAGGGAATTTAACAACTCAAGCTAAAGATCACAATATGAACAGATGATATGTTCCCAAGTTGAACAAAGGCAACTTTTCTTCATGGCAAAGCATGATAAGACTCCACTTATCAAGTATTGGAAATGATGTCACTCAATACTTAGATACTAAATATGTGTTGCCCACAGGATCACTCGTAGTTGAACAAATGAGAGAGAAGCATGAGCATAGCTACATGATAATAGAGCTTACTTCCTCACTCTTCGATGCTGAATTTGAATATTTCAAAGCATGCACAACTACAAAGTAGATGTGGGATAAATTGAAGCTTGTACATGGTGGTGATAAAAATATTCTGAGAGCCAAAGTAGAAAGCCTTAGAGCAAATTTTGATGATCTCAGAATGAAAGAAGGTGAAAGCAACACATAGTATAGCACAAGAATCAAAGAGGTAGTCAATTCTATCTGAGGAGTTGGAGGTGTACTAGAAGAAGAGACAGTGGTAAGTAAAAGTCTAAGAACCTTTCTTCCTACTTATGCTATTAGAGTATCTGCCATACAAGAAATGAGAGCAGTAGCAAATAAAAATGTTACTTTAGATAGTTTGATTGGAAGACAGATTCATTTGAGATGAATAATTTGTCTTACCAAACATAGAATTTGCATTCAAATCTTCTTTGAGAATAAGTAAATTAAGTCATAAACACACTATGAAAAAAGATAGTGAAAGTAAAAGTGAAGAAGAAGATCTTGATGAAATTCAAGAACTAATGGCTAGAAGAATGTAGAGAGACAAAGGTAAATACAAAGGTAAATTACCACTTGTATGTTTTAATTGTAAAGAGATTGTACTTTTTCTGCAAGATGTCCTAACATGAGAAAAGATGACAGAAATAATGACAGGTCATTTGAAAAGTAGTTTGACAGAGGTGATAACCAAGATTACAGAAGCAACTGACAATTAGAAAGAAGAGATACTTGAGACTACAAGGAAAAATGAAAGAAGACCAGTTACCTATCTACATGCAAAGATGAAGATACTGATACCGAATCGGATGAAGATATCGAGATGGTGTTTGTGGCAGTAAAAGATTATTTAAATGAAGATGAAGAAAGGTATGTAGAAACTTCACTCATATCTAAAGCTAGTGAAAATGATGTCTGGATTATAGATAGTGGCTACACTCACCATATGACCGGTGAAAAACAAAATTTTGAGACTTTTGAATACTATAATGGTGGTTCAGTAAGAATGGGTAATGATTCACCTTGTCCAGTTGAAGGTAAAGGAACTATAATGTTGAATAACCTGATAAAATGTGAAAATTCTTATTGGGTGAAAGGATTGAATTATAATCTATTGAGTGTTTCTCAACTGAATATTTCAGGTCATAGAGTAGCATTTGAAAATAAGAAGGCAAAGATCTTAAATGAATCAGGAAGGTTGATTGGTACCGGTGAGCAGACAAAAAGTAACTTATTCTATCTAAATGATACTAGCACCACTTGCTTAATGGATAGAAATGAAGACATATGGTTGTGGAATAAAATATTGTGTCATGTAAATTTTGACAACATGATAATGATAAGAAATAGAGAAATTTAAGAGGCTTACCGAGAATGTCAAAGCCAGACAATATCATGTGCAAAAATTGTCAAAAGGGTAAGATGACAAAGTCTAGTTTCAAAAGAAAAACCCATACATCTGATGTCATTCTAGAATTAGTCCATACTGATCTATGTGGACCCATGAGGACAAAGATTTACTATGATGATAGATATTTTATTCTCTTTGTTGATGATTACTCTAGAATGATGACAGTTATGTTTCTAAAAGATAAATCAGAAGCATTCAAGATGTTTAAATGGTACAAATCAATGGTAGAAAAACAAAGTGGTATGGAATTGAAATGCTTAAGATTAGATAAAGGAGGGGAATTTATTTTAGATGAATTCACTAACTTTTGCAATGAGCATGGTATCAAAAGACTATCTCTGCACCAAGAACACCACAAGAAAATGGAATTGTTGAAAGAAGGAATAGATTCATTGTTGATTGTGCAAGGACACTGATGATAGAGAAGGGAATCACCCAAATATTCTAGAGGGAAGATGTCAGTACTACTATTTACACATTGAATAGAGTACAATTGAAGAAAGACACCAAGAAGATACCCTATGAGCTATGTATGGTTACACACCCAATGTAAGTTACTTCAAAATCTTTGGTAGTCAATGTTATATCTTTAAAGATGATAGAAATGGAAATCTTGACTCCAAAAGTGATGAATGTATCTTTCTAGGGTATTCCACCAAGAACAAGGCTAATAAATGTCTCAATAAAGCCTCTAACAAAATTTTTGAAAGTGGAAATGTAGAGATAGATGAATTTGCAGAGAAGAATCAAAAGGAAAGCACAAAAGAACCAGAGGACTACAACAGGTTTGTTTACAATGAAGAACCTAAAACTCTACCCAATCAACAATGTATAGCTCCTGAGAAAAAGAACATTGAACTCGAGCATCAGGCTACAAATACCAAAAATCAAGATATTTCTCAAGATGATGTACTAAGCAATGGAGATCAGAATAAAGGACACAATGCTGATCAAGATGATAGATAAAGAATTGAACCTATACTTTCCAGGTATGTTAGAAGGAACCATCCATAGAACCAAATCATTGGAGACAAGAAGGCTGGTATGAGAACCAGAAGTAAGTCCCTAAATACAAGATGTCTTATCTGTGATTTTCAGCCAAAATATATCAATGCTACACTTGATAATGAAGAATGGATTAGTGCTATGAATGAATAAATTGAATAGATTGAGAAAAAAAAGACATGGATACTTGTACTGAGACTAGATGACAAGAATGTCATTGGTACAAAATGGATATTCAGGAATAAACTAAATGAGAATGGAGAAGTCACCAAAAACAAAGAAAGAATAATATGAAAGGGGTATGCACAAGAAGAAGAGATTAACTATGGAGAAACCTTTGCACCTATTGCCAGGCTAGAAGTAGTGATAATATTACTTTCTTATGCTGCATTTAAAGGTTTCAAGGTATACCAAATGGATGTCAAGTCTACAGTCCTAAATGGAATACTTAAGGAAGAGGTGTACATTGAGAAACCAGAAGGGTTTGTTGATCCAGACAAGAGGAACATGGTATGTAGACTACACAAAGCCTAGTATGGATTGAAACAAGCACCAAGAGCTTGGTATGAAAGACTTAATTCCTATCTCATAAGTATTGGATTTGTAAGAACTAGTGAAAATAGTAATCTTTATTTGAACGAAGGTATTGATGCTAACATTTTGATTATTGAAATATTTGTTGATGACATCATATTTAGAGGCCATGATATGCTATGCAAATCATTTGCAAATGAAATGAGCAAAGAGTTTGAGATGTCTATATTTGGAGAGATCAAGTTCTTTCTTGGTCTACAGATCATGCAATAAGATGAAGGCATTTTCATTACACAATCCAAATACATCAAGGAAGTACTAAAAATATTCAAGATGGAAGATTCCAAGCCAGTTGGAACACCAATGGCAACTAGATGTAAACTGAAAAAGGAGGACAAGTCACCTCAAGTAAATCATACTTTGTATAGATCAATGATTGGCAAACTCATGTATGTTGTACATATTAGACTAGATATTGCACATGCAGTAGGAATAGTTGCAACATTTTCTGATAATCCCAGGGAATTACAAATGACTTTTATGAAAATAATCCTAAGATATCTAAAGAATACCAAGGAATATGGCTTGTGGTATAGAAGAGAAGGAAAATTTTAACTTAAGCTCTTTACCGACACTGATTGGGCTAGAAACATTGATGACCAAAAAATAACAACTGGAGGAGCATTCTTTATGGGTGACAGACTTGTCACATGGATTAGCAAGAAGCAAGGATGCATCTCTCAGCCTACTGCAGAAGTAGAGTATGTTACTACTAGTGCAAACTGCTCAAATATTGCATGGATCAAATAGTTACTTGAAGGTATGCATATGAAAATTCTTGAACTCGTAATTAGCTATTGTGATAATACAAGTGTAATAAACATCTCCAAGAATCTAGTCATGCATGCTAAAACAAAGCATATTGCTATCAAGTATCATTATTTGAGAGAACAAGTTCAAGAAAAGGAGGTGATACTTGAGTATGTGCAATAAAAGGAACAATTAGCTGGTATCTTCACCAAGCCACTGCCCAAGGATGCATTTGAGTTCTTGAGAAAAAGACTAGGGGTCAGACCCTTGTCTACTGGTCAGTAAGATGACTAGAGGCTACATCATCCTACATATTATCATAATATCATTGATGTTTATGCAAGAAAAGAGATGGACTTCAAAGACACATCGGTACATAGCAAGGTATTTATCTACTCCAAGCACTAGATTTGTTATATTACTGATGGATTGGGAAATTCAAGGAGTATATTATGGATAGAAAGGATTGTTTGGCATTACTTTCAAATATTTTTTTGGCATTGTTGTCAAAGGGAGATATTATATCCATTATCACATTATCCAAAGAGAGAGATCTAACCAGGAAGGGAGAGTACATGCAAAGGGAGAGGATTGCTAACAAGAGAGAAAAGAGACATCCAAAGAAAATAACAGTCAAAGGGAGAGAGTTTGACACAAGAATAGAACACATCACATCATAAGAAGAAAGATTCTACATCTATCCATTGAAGGGATTGAAGACAGAAAGAGAGCTGCAAGAATCAAATCTAAGCTATGTGAGCTTACCGAGGACCAGATACTTGTATCAGTTATAGTACATAAGATTGGTAGTTTGATGAACTTAAACTGTTGTATTTCATATTTTATTAGTGATAATAGAGGGTGATAATATAGTGTGTTTCCATCAATGCAAAAGGGAGAGATTGATGAACTATAACTAATTGAATGTTTGAAGATGTTAAGTTGATGATCACAAAGACACAGAGAAAGTTAATACAAGACATTAAATCAATTAATGTATTGTATTTTCATTGATGTCAACTTGATATAATCTATATGGTCATGTACATACTGCTAAAGACTTTAAAGAAGCAATGAATCAAAGTCTATGCTATCAGTAATGCATAAAAGCTAAGTACTCACAAAGTGACCATATACACCAACAGAGTGCACACTGATGGACAGAGTAAACCAATGAGAGAAAAGTCATAGTGCTACCTGATGAAAAAGAGCACAGCATTACTAATGAGCAGAGTCATAGTGTTACCTAACGGACAGAAGCACGGTGTAACCCGACAGATAGAATTACAGTATTGTCTGACGGACAGAGATCCCAAAGACAACTAAAGTCTCACCAATGGAATAGTCAATTGTCACCAATGACTAACTAAATTATTGACCGTTAGGACAAAGAGTTTAGAAATGAAAAAATGCTTAGTTGTTAGAGCTAAATATATACTTAACTGGTACTTATCATTGTTTTAATCGACAATATAAAGACGGAGATAAGTAAAGGATTTAAAGCTACTTAGTTTAGTTGGCAAGAAGATCTCTATGAGATAAATTAGGAGTTTTCCTTTAAATCTAATTGGTGATAATTGTGCATCACTCCAAGATCAAGAAAGCCAATAAATGGTGAAATCATGTCTATATAAGAGACAAGCTAATTCAATATGAATTAGGGGAGTGACAAGAGAATAGATGCTGAAGAGATTCTGAAGGAGAAGAAAGTCTTCATTCAGACCTGGTCAATCAAGCTAAGGAGAGAGCTAAATTCTGTAAACACTGATGAACATTGATACAACATCACAGAGCATAATGGTGTGGAGCAAAGGTATTGAATTGATAACATTGATCAGAAAGGTAATGCACTTACAATAGATCTGAAAATCTGCAATTCAAGTTGTATATGTGAAAAAATCAATTTATTGTTTCAATTTATCCATTGAAGCATCAAGTCTCTTAACTGAGCAGGACTTAAAAGTCTTTTCTAATTGAGATAAATCCCAAGGAGTATCAAAAAGTTTGATCATACAAAGTAGCATTGGATATGTCTGATACCTATTGACAAGCCAAGTGAGTGTTTGATGAAGGATGGTAGCATTAGATGTCAGATACTAAGTGACAAACTATTCATTTAAATCCTTTAACAAGGTCACACCTAACACTATGTTTGTACCCTTAAAAGGGTTGGCTCTTAACCAAGCTCACTTCAGAAGAGTGAAAAATTGGGTTACCAATCCCAGTGGTTTTTCCCTTAGCAAGGTTTCCACATTAAAAATATATGTGTTAATGTATCTATGAGTCATTACTTTATTGTTTTGCATCTCACATAAGTAAATCTGGATTGATCGATACACACTAGTTATTTACTATATTTCAGTAAATAGAAAGACTACTTATTGGGAAACACATAGTAGAAGGTTTTAATAAGCATTCAGACAAGTAGAAATTTGATATAAGTATTTCAAGGCAATCATCTTGTAGGACTGATTATAACTAGAGGCTTATAAATGTGGTAATAAGTTTTTGGGTTGATTTAAGGATTAATTTTTGAGGCCACTGATTCACCCCCCCCCCCCTCCCTCTCATTTATTACTAAAANTTTTTGAGGCCACTGATTCCCCCCCCCCCCCCTCCCTCTCATTTATTACTAAAAAAATGGTCAACTCCATCAGCTCTAGTTGGTCATGTAAGCACTAGGGGAGACCTTTCTTTGCTCATGTAGCATCAAAAACATTCTAGCGCATGTCAGACCGAAGTGTTCCCAAGGTGCACTAAGCCAAATTGGGCAGCAATTTTTGGACATCCATATCTCGGACCTCATGAGAGACATCAAATATTTGTGAAGTGTACAAGGACCATCTTGGGAAGGTATATAAGCATGTATCTCAGTTCTAGGAGATTCTACTCGGGTTCCATTTGGTGACCCAATCTCGGTTGGTGCAAAAAGTTGCATTGTTGCTCAATTGAAGGTTTCTCAATGGTGCAATTTTCAAACCATTCATCGTGGGACCAAACCATCAGCTCCATCGGCTCTAGTTGGTTGGGTAAATTCTAGGGGAGACCTTTATTCACTCATGTAGCATCAAAAACATTCCAGTGGATGTTAGACAGAAGTGTTCCCAAGGTGCACTAAGCCAAATTTGGGCAGATATTTTTGGACATCCATATCTTAGACCTAGTGAGAGATATCAAAGATCTATAAAGTGAAAAAGGACCATCTTGGGAATCCCTACAAGCACGTAGCTAAATTCTAGGAGATTCCACTCAGATTATTTAGATTTGACAGAGAGCCTCAAAGAGATTTTATCTCATAGAATTTAATGATTTCAATGTTCTTTATTCTCGAGCCAAGTAGGGAGAATATACAGTGGAAGCGCAAAGAATAAAATACACATGAATATTTTAAGGAGATTTGTAGGATATGCATAGATTGGATGTATTGAGAAATATTTCTATTTCAAACAGTTTCTCTAGGATGTCGCAATTTGATTATAGAATGTGTGTGATGCATGTTAGTTGTGTGTTAGCAATGAGACAATTTGATTATAGAATGTGTGTGAAGCATGTTAGTTGTGTGTTACAAATGAGACAATTTGATTATAGAATGTGTGTGAAGCATGTTAGTTGTTTACCTAAATGCCAACGTGAAGTGTAGAAACAAAGGATGTACAAGAAAATACCAAAGTATAAACTAAAGAACATTAAATTGTTTGATAAAATGCATCAAAGGAATATACAAGCATAAACAAAGCATGTTGAACTGTTTAAACAATGTAAACCAAGTACGTTGAACTAAAATGTAAATAAGATATGGTGAACCTTCTTAACAATGTAAAGAAAAAGTGTTGAACTTCTTTTAATATAAATACAAGGCACGTTAAATATTTTATAGTATGATGTAAAGAGATTTCATTACATTGACTGCAAGGATTATAAACAAAGTGTGCAAAGTAATTTTAGATCTATTCAAACATAGTGTAACACCAAAATAATAACATTAATCAAAGTACAACCAAATGTATAAAGGATCAAAGGTTGTCTCAGTGGGCATGCCACATGTATGAATGAAGGAAATTAAAAACCAAATCAGAGGTTTAGTTATTCCAACATCACAACAATGGAGTCTCTCAAATAAACACATGTAAAATAAATGTTAAATAACACAATTCATTTGACAAAACATTAATCAATTGCACTCCTATCTATCATGAATCTTGCAATCAACATTTTGGTGCTCTCAAAAGTATAGTGCACCAGATGGCTAATGGAGAATGAATATGTAGTATGAAATTAATACATACATACAATGCATGGAAAAGATATAATATGAAAATGAACATGCATAAATACAATGCATGACAAAGACATAATATGGAAATAATACATACATACAACACATCCCAAAGATATAATATAGAAATGATACATACATAGAACACATGACAAAGATAAAATAATCAAAAATGAACATGTAGATATGTATATATGAAATAGTTTTGTAAAAAATGTGGCACATGCCATCTCAAAAAATTCACAAAATCAACATATCTAGATACAAAATGGAATACGCCATTTCAAAATGTACCATATGGAATCTCAAAATAAGAAGTTCAACTACAAATGTTTCTAGGAAATCATATTCTACTGGTGGATGATCAAAGTGGAGTCTCTTTGAACTACTCTTTGGCTCTAATGGATCCTGCATTCAAACACAAAAGTGAAACCCCAAGTTAGATTACTTAATTTATATGGTTTCTACAAATAATAAATTAAAATTTAAAATCATAGTCAATAATAATAAATAATTTTTTTAAAAATTTAATTCTCATGTATCTTGCCTCTCTGTCTACTCATGCGGTCAGGAGACCTAATATATGTTCTTGGTAGCAAAGGGACAATGTCACCAATGTCGACTTTGACCTATATATATGTTTTTGAACATGAGATTGATTTATGACTTATACTATTTAATGTTAAATCCTTTGTAGAAAATACATGTTTCAAAAATAATTGAATTAACATTAAAACTTACCCGTGTTGAAATTTCTTCAGGAAATGTCAGTTGGGTCATCAGTGATACAAACACTTGGTATGGTACCTCCCTCAAACTAGGGGTGACCTACAAAAGTCAAACAGATACTTCCTAAAATCATGACTTGATCACATTAAATATATACTTGATAGTAAAAGATACACAAATAAATTTAGAAATATACGTACTGTGAGGATATCACTGCAAATTGAGATGCCTATGACTCTATCGTGGGGAGCCGATCTCACGACATCATCAGAAACCACCCTCTATCAAATAAAACATGTAATTAAAAGTGAGTACACACAAGTGAAAAGTATACATGTATCCATAAAAAATCTAAAATACTTAATTACCTTCCCCTTGTCAACACCAGATGCCTGAACCCCTTCACATTGCCCCCAGTGGCAACTGGTGAAACTTGCAACAGTATGTAATAAGATTATCATAAAAATTATAAAACACATGTATATAATATTATAATAAAAGGAAACCAATGAGTACATTAAAATGTATGTACGGTGGAAGTGTTAAGACAAAAAGAAATTGTTGAAAGCATGGACCCCTCTACCTGTGCCATCTCCTCCTCTATCATCAACTGGACATAAATGAAAAACATAAAAAAAAACATAAGTGGGCAATCATTACAAGAAAATTCTATTAAAAATATAAACATTTAAAATTAAATACAATGTAACAAGTTAACTATTTAATCTTTCCATAACAGGAGTCCATGGCTCTGTATGCCCTTGATGCACATCTCCATGGGGTGCTTTAGTGCTTGTAGTGTGTTGTGTAGTATCATCCACCTCGAAGATGTAGTTATATGCATCACTATCATTCAGGGGACCCAATTATATATTTTGGCACATAACGCAAGTGTGGGGCACACAAACATGTGAGGTCATGGAGGATATGGAAGGGCCAAAAGCATTGGCATGAGGACACACCAATGTCGTACTCTGCCTAACTAGTATATCACTCAAGGTGTGAATGGTCGAATGGTCTTTGAGCAGGCCTCAGCAATAATATCAGGATGCTACATTGTAGGAGGTGGTGAAATCTTGGGAGGGGTGACATATGTGTGGGATTTCACATGCTCTGCCCCTAGGTTGTCCTGACGAGCACCTAAGCCTACGCCCTGGTTCTGTCTCATGCTCCAATAATTTACCTTGTGATCGAGAACAAATTGAGCATACAATTTTATTGTGAAATAGAATGGGACACCCAAATTTCTGTGGGGTGGTCTATTAAAAACCATCCACCAGCGACACCAAAAGTTGTCATGTATTGCATCATTTGTGCACCATTTAATTGGCAACTTGGTATTTTTAGGGTCCACTTTTAAACTAGTTTTGGGATCAACAAAAATTTTACATATGTCATGTTTTGTTATATTTAGATTTGTAACTTGATCATAGTCAAGCCCATCATCAAAATGGGTGTGCATGGATTCATGCCAAAGAAGTGTAGCATTATGTTGCTCTATTAGTTTATCCATGCTTTCAATAATGGATTTCAATGTGGAAAACATGGGGTGAAATGTGGGTATACTCACATATTTTTTCTGATATTCTCTAAGCTGATTTAGATTGTCTCCTATGAGATCCAGTAATGGTCAAGGGTTTGAGACAGGTTGGTCTTCTGAAGGTGAGGGATTGTTTTGAGGTGGTTTTGGATTGTTTGTAGACTCATTCAGAGGGTAGTATAATTGGTTTGAATCCATGTCTAATTCAAAAATAATAAAGAATAAAGAATATCAATTTTAACACTAGTTTTTATCATTTCAACCCTAGTTTATAATCAATTTTTAAAAAAAATAAAAAATATCATTTCCAACCCTAGTTTTTTTATAAAAAACTACAAATTTTAATTCAAATACCAAAAAAATAATGAAAATTATAAATTTAACTTACCTCAATATTGTAGAAAATTGGATATATGATGTGTAACAGATATCCAAAAATGCTTGCTTGGTTGCTTCAACATTTTCACAATGAAAATGTTGAACGCAACCATGGGCAACAATATATTGTCACTAATGAATATCGGATATCTAATATTATCATATATCCAATATTATCTGATATCTGATAATGCTTTATCTTTGGCTTTTGGCTTTGCCAGGTGTACTGACACCCAGGCCTACTAAAAAGTCAAACTTTTGGGTGCACTTTTGGATGAGTGAAAATCTCATTTTTTCACATCGCCAATTTTTGGCATACCATGATCCTAAACATATGCATGTGACATTTTTTATGGCCTTTCTTTTCACATCCTCCTATGATAAAGCATCAGCATAATATGTACGACATCTATCCCTCTATGAACCCCATTTTTTCACCTCTTGAGACACCTCATTTGCACTATTGTACATTTTTTCTAATGTAGTGGGGAGGGTAGAGTGATGTTGAAGACCGAAATCCTTCAACCTATTGACTAATATATTAATTTATGTACTATTTTGGTTAAGGTGATGCACGAGGTCCTCTTGTGTTGTATTTACATGACCTAATGGGACATGTGGACGGTCTACTGGTGCCAATGGTTGTGGAGGAGGAGAAATTTGAGGAGGGTTTATGGGTGGCAATCGTGGTTGAGGAGGACTTTGAGGAGGTTATATAGGTTCTGATGGTTATTGAGGAGGATTTTGAGGGTTTTCCAATACGTGTGCTTCTATGGGGGGTGGTCTTTCATATCTTTTTTGTCTTCTTGGGTTGTTTGATAAATATAATATGAAATTAATAAAAAAAACAATATCATAACCTAATTTGATTACAAATGCAAAAAAATAACAAAATAACAAAAACAATAAAACATACATTTGTTACGGGGTGCTATTTCTTGAAAATGTCAAAATTATAGAATAAATGTTGTTTTCTTCAGAGCACGATTGGGTTTTACTTCTGTTTTTCCCTCCTTCACTCTGCTACTTTGTGGTTTAGTTGTTAGAAATGGCTTAAGCTGTGGTCTTTCAAAAATATATTATATTTCTAATAACCCGATCAGGTTCTAAGAAATTTCTCAGAACTCAGTCGGGTTCTAAGATAGATTGAGTTTTTTTCATAATATTTTCTAGGTTTGGTTACCAAGCCTAGAACAATGTCAAATTTTCAATCACCCGATTGGGTTGTATGAAATTTGAATTTTTTTAAAGACGTGTCCACTTTTTTGACTCACAACTTGGTGCACATAACCATATTCCACATTTCATGGATATTTCTCTGGAAAATTTGATTTGCAAATATCTAAATGGCCCCTACATCTTACGCCCAACTCAGTGGCCCACCTTGTAGCATTATGCCCAATATGTTCACCATCTCTTGATACCTCAACCAAGAATGACCTCTTTCCTTCTAATATTCTTTCTTTTGCTTTCTTCTATGTAGATCTATATAAAGATTGACTCAATCTTTGTCTTTTAATAATAGCAAGAACATCTTCTATTAGTCACTAGCAATATTTTTTGTTGATCCACCAATTCCATCAAGTGGAATTTATTTTGGTTAAGGTGTTGCATGAGGTCCTCTTGTGTTGCATTTACATGACCTAATGGCACATGTGGAGGATCTACGGGTGGTGATGGTTATGGAGGAGGAGAAATTTAAGGAGGTTTTATGGGTGGCAATAGTGGTTGAGGATGATTTATATGTGCTGATGGTTGTTGAGGAGGATTTTGATGGTTTTGCAATATGTGTGCTTCTACGGGGGGTGGTCTTTCATTTCTTTTTTGTCTTCTTGGGTTGTTTGATGAATCTAATATGAAATTAATAAAAGAAAGAAAAACAATATCATAACCTAATTTGATTGCAAATGCAAAAAAACAACAAAACCAATAAAACATACCTTTATTACGGGGCTTCATTGCTTGAAAATGTCAAAATTGTAGAATAAGTGTTGTTTTTTCATAGCACAATTGGGTTTTACTGCTTTTTTATCCTCCTTTACTCTCTTTCTCTCTAGTTTAGGTGTTAGAAATGGCCTAATCCATGGGCTTTCAAGAATATATTATGTTTCTAATAAGACGATCAGGTTCTAAGAAATTTCTCAAAACCCGGTTGGGTTCTAAGATAGATTGAGTTTTTTTATAATATTTTCTAGGCTTGGTTACCAAGCCTAGAAAAATTTTGAATTTTTGATAACCTGATTGGGTTAAATGAAATTTGAATTTTTTTAAAATATGTGTCCACTTTTTTGACTCACAACTTGGTGCACATACCCATATTCTAGATTTCATGGATCTTGCTCTGGAAAATTTGATTTGCAAATATCTAAATGGGCCCTACATCTTACGCCCAACTCAATGGCCCACCTTGCAGCATTATTCCCAATATGTTCACCATCTCTTGATACGTCAACCAAGAATGACTTCTTTCCTTCTAATATTCTTTCTTTTTCTTTCTTCTATGTAGATCTATATAAAGATTGACTCAATATTTGTCTTTTAATAATAGTAGGAACATCTTTTATTGGACCACCAACAATATTTGTGGTTGATCCACCAATTCCATCAAGTGGGAATCTATTTTGGTTAAGGTGTTGCATGAGGTCCTCTTGTGTTGCATTTACATGACCTAATGGCACATGTGGAGGGTCTACATGTGGAGATGGTTGTGGAGAAGGATAAATTTGAGGAGGGTTTACAGGTGGCAATGGTGATTGAGGAGGCTTTTGAAGAGGGTTTATATGTGTCGATGGTTGTTGAGGAGTATTTTGAGGATTTTGCAATATGTGTGCTTCTATGGGGGTGGTCTTTCATTTATTTTTCATCTTCTTGGGTTGTTTGATGAATCTAATATAAAATTAACAAATAAAAAAAAACATCATAACCTAATTTGATTACAAATACAAAAAAAACAATAAAACAACAAAAACAATAAAACATGCCTTTGTTACGAGGTGCCATTGCTTGAAAATATCAAAATTGTAGAATAAATGTTGTTTGCTTCAGAGCACAATTGGGTTTTATTACTTTTTTCCCTCCTTCACTATGTTGCTCTGCGGTTTGGGCATTAGAAATGGCCTAATCCATGGGCTTTCAAAAATATATTATGTTTCTAATAACCCGATCGGGTTCTGAGAAATTTCTCAGAACCCGGTCAGGTTCTGAGATAGATTGATTTTTTTGTAATATTTTCTAGGCTTGGTTACCAATCCTAGAACAATTTTGAATTTTCAATAACCCGATTGGGTTATATAAAATTTGAATTTATTTTAAAGATGTGTCCACTTTTTTGACTCACAACTTGGTGCACATACCCATATTCCACATTTCATATATCTTGCTCTGGAAATTTTGATTTGCAAATATCTAAATGGGTCCTACATCTTATGCCAAACTCAGTGGCCCACCTTGCAACATTATGCCCAATATGTTCACCATCTCTTAATACCTCAACCAAAAATGACTTCTTTCCTTCTAATATTATTTATTTTGCTTTCTTCTATGTAGATCTATATAAAGATTGACTCAATATTTGTCTTTTAATAATAGCAGGAACATCTTCTATTGGACCACTAGAAATATTGTGGTTGATCCACCTGTTGGTTCCTTTTCTTGCTGATATGTAAATACCCTTCAAGGGTTCACTCTATTTATCCCTAACACTGATTCAGCATAGAATAGAACAACAGAAACAAGGTTTTGAAACCTTCTGCACTTTGAG
>MU228077.1:646750-672226 GCA_018584345.1 Thuja plicata
AATGGTTCTTTTCTCACTCGCGAACTCTCGAGCTCAGAAACCTTAAGTCATTTTAGACCGCGAGTGCGCGATCGCTAAACATTTCACCTTAGTCGCTCACTCGCGAGCTCTATTTCTGTCTTCTTTTTTGCTAGGTGACAGAGCGATGACCTTCTCCTTCAGCTCATCACGGACTCTTGAGCTTTAAACTTTCACTTCATTTTAGATCGCGACTGCACGAATGCTTCAACTTTTTCCCTGGTCGCTCACACGCGAGCCCTTTTTTCTTCCCTGATGCTCGGCGACTGAGTGATGCCTTTCTCTTCTAGCTCGTCTCGCTGTCGCAGGCTCCTTTTTTATTACCATAAAACATCAGCGACTGAGCAATTTTTTTATTCTTCCGGCTCGTTGCGCTGCCGCTCTGCAAAAAACAATATAAGTTAAACCTATGCGAGTAAGCGACCACTACCTAACATGACCTCGTCGCGCTCTCGCGCAACATTAAAATATTGACATGAGTTTGACGCGACTGCGCGACCACTTCACTTTCAACATTATTCGCTCGGTCGCAGAGCATAACACATAAAGCACAGATTTCCAGCGACTGCGAGATAGACTTGACCTTAGCTCGTCGCTAACTCGCTGACCTTCAAGTTAACTTTAAAAAACAACTCGCGACTGCGCGATGCACAATTTTATTACTCGTCGCCCACTCGTAGGCATAATGCAACTTGACTCAAACAGCTCGCGATTGTGCGATTTACCTTTTCAAAACAGCTCGTCGCCTACTCGCACAACTTAAAAACCTTGATATAAAACCAGCGCGACTTAGCGACTAAGGATGAAATATATTTCAAAAAGTGACTTGACTCATTTTTTGGTGATAAAGCACAGGATTTAAAATCAGATAATCCCGGGAAACTGACAAGACCAAGGGATTCAAAAAAAATTTGAAACAGTGCTAACACCACCAATTCCATCAAGTGGAATCTCTTTGCAAATTTCATCAAGCTACACATTAGAATGTGCTATATAAGATTGCACATCACTATGTGCTATATCAATCTACACATCATCATGTTTTATATCAGTTTTCTCATCATCTAAAGGAATTATATTTTTCCATTAGTATATACAAGGAAAAACTTGTTCTACACCATCGGTTTACACTACACCGAGAGATAGGGCACAGAACTACCTAATGCCAAGGTTACCCGATACTGCAAAGTACAAAGCATCCTGACAAACACTATTTAGTGTTACTTGATGACAAAAAAGGACAAGGGAACCCAACGAGTAACCAACAATGCAATCCGATAAAATAGAAAAGAGAGGAACCTGGCATATGAAGGGAATTCAATGATCAATTCAATGAAGGAACACCAGCAGACTTTCAGTTCAACCCGACGATCAAGAACCGACAGTCAGTTACATGCCGCAAAAAGTGGATCTAACTTCCACGTCAAATAAATCACTAAATTTTTATATTTAGCTTCTTGATTTGTCTTAAATCCATTATGTGCAGAAAAAGTAATGTAATTATTATTGTTTTAATCAGTTTAGCTGTTTTAAAACATGCAAACTAAAGGATCAAGGTCAAGTTGTACACCTTGGATCTAGAGTTAACATTGTAATGCGTGATTCAAGAATAGGTCAAATACTTGTATAAATAGATGCTCAATGTATTGTGAATTATTTTTTATTCGATGATGATTGTAGCCACTGAGAGCATCTAAGGATTAGACAAGAGAATTCATGTAGAAGGCCAAAAATCGATCAATTCAGTTTTCAAGAACAGAAAATAGGCTACCGATGAGAAGGAAAAGGTATTGATCAATCACTATAGGTGATATTCATATTATGAGATATTTAATGGATCTATGATCAAAAATTAGAGATTGCATACTATAAAGATCTAAAAATGATATATATAGGGGATGTAGGATCACCAAGATGTAACATAAGAGATCTTACATTTAATAATTTTTGTATATGGATGTGTGTGTGTGTGTATGTGTATGTGTATGAGGATGGTAGGATTATTATTTTAATCCCAAATTAATCAAAGGGAAGATCAAAATTGATTAACCCTAAGGATCAATACATAAATTAATAAACCTATTAGAGATATGGATTAAAGAGAAAAACCCTAATTCATGTTTAGAAATATTAAGAACTTTAATTGAATTGAATAGGAGAAATGTACTAACCTTGAATGTTGCAGATCTAAAAAATGCTATTTTCTAGAGCCTATGTTTAGTTTCTGTAAAATCTGAGACTGGATTTGGAATAGAAACATAGAGAGGAACAATACCCAAAAAAAAATTTCTATTTTGAGACCGTTCTGATTTGTACCCTCAATTCAATTTCACAATTTACCAGAATTTCTAATTGCACCCTAGGTCACAATCAACCTAAAAAGTCTCAGACTAAAATTATTCTTTTGGATCCCATTAGTTTGTTGAAAAGGGTATCTGAATCTCCATCCCAATCTGCTATTCCAGACCTGTACCTACAAGAAAAATGGTTTGTTTGTTGGGGGGAGGGGTTTTCCTTACTCAAACCCCAATTTAGGAATTAACCTTGAAATCAATAATTGAAATAAAGAATGCTTGCAAGTAGTATAATTAAATCTAATAATGAAGCTATGATATTCAAATAGACATGAAATTGTATTTTGAATGTAAACAAGTATATAAATATGAAAGCTTGGACTCGATTACAAACCATAAACCTCTATGATTGTACGCTTGGAATCCACCTTAAAGAGAGAATGAATGATTCTTGAGGATGCACAAAGGATCTTGAAGGAATATCACTCCACCATGATGGATAGATCTAGGGTTTGAATGATGATTCTTGAATGCTTGAACCAAATCCTTTCAAAGGCTTGAAATCTTGAATCCTTGATCTTTAACGGAGAACTTGAATGCTTGAGAGGAAGACTTGAAAACTTTGAGAGATTGAAAACATGTAGAACAAGTGGATGCTTGAACCTTTTTCTTTATGACCTCTTTCTTACTTGATCCCCTTAGTGCTTAATGGTTTTTTCCTCACATGACTTGACTTAGAGAAAATGAGAGGAGAAAACTTCCTTTTATATGAAACTAGGGCACAATCATCTAGAGAGGCCTACATAGGGGAATTAAATTCCAATTGGACCCATGCCCCTAGAAGAGGACCTATATTAAATATAATTTAGGATTTGCCTCTTCAGAACCCAAAATAGTCGACCCAGAAGTGGAAAATGAATTTTTGATGACCTCCAATAGCTGACAGACTTCCAGATTTGGAAGGGGGACCCAGGTCAAAGGTGAGGTCATCCTTGACCTAGGTAAACATCAAGGTTTTCCTTGACCTAGGTCAAGGTCAAGGTCATCCTTGACCCAAGGTGTTAGAACCCCTGGAAAACATGCCAGATGGGATGGGAGGTGCCCGAAGAGGCCCAATTAGGGTCCTAAATAGACACAGAAGTAAGAGAGGATGCAAAAATAAGGGGATAGTATGATGGTGGTCAAAAAAATACCATAAGGAGGGATAAACATTCTTAACATAGAATTGCTTCCATTTTAAGATGACACATTAAGCCCCCACTTTAGTGAAAGTATGGAAATCGAACATGCTTGCAGTAAAGTTAGAAGAAAGCTCTTGTGGATCGAAACAAGGTAGAGCATCACTAAGTCAAGGACATAAGTCCCTAGACCAAGGATTCTAACTCAACATAAATGCATAAAGATATGAAAAATAAAGATCAATCAATCATAGAAACATACATGATTACATAAGAAAGACAAGAGAAACACTGTAGATAACATAGCTTCATGATCTAATCCTACTAGCATGAAAGTGAAAAAGAGAGAAAAGAAATAGTGATTACCTCACCTAGTAAGATTCTCACCTTACCATGAATCACCAAGGAGGGATAACCCAATAGGTTCACCCATAAAATATCCTTTGTAATTATAATGTGTCTTCTGACGGCTTTTGAAATATCCATAGATCCACATTCTTGTATCACTATGGAAAATGTAAAATGTGTGTCTTTTCAGGATTTAGAAACTTATGTGCATTACCTTCCAAGGATTTAGCATATTGTAAATTTTAAAATGTGTCTCTTCAGGATTTAGCAACTTATGTGTGTTACATTCCAAGGATTTAGCAAAAATAAAAATAAAAATGTGTCTCTTCAGGATTTAGCAACTTATGTGTGTTACCTTATGAGGATTTAGCATGTTGTAAAATGTAAATTAATGTAAAATATAGTACAAGGGAGACCCTATATATTCCCCCCTCCTTATCATGACTACCCACTAGGCAGGATAAAGAAGAGAAAAGAGAATACCTACTTCAGAAAGTAAGGAGATATCCAGCTTAACAACAATATACACTATATCCTTAGCAAAGAGTATTGACCCTTACCTCTAAGAGCATAGATAATCGTGAAAGGGATATGTCACATATGGAAAAAGGATCCTCAAAGAGGAAGAGATCTTATCATCAAGACCCCCGCCATACAGGAGTTCTTAGGATAAAATATCATCTTCCAAAGAAAAGAGGGACCAAGGATTCAATCATCAAGCCCCCTAGAATGAAGAGGAAGAGGAATCTCAGAATGAAGGAGTCAAGCTCTAACCAAAGCAAGGGCAAGAGTTTATCAAAATCATAGTTTGAAAAAATAAAGAAGAGGTGATGACCTAGGACAATTACCTCTCATATAAGAGGGTACCCATAGTAAAAACATACATCTTTATAAGGAAATAATGTTATATGATAAACAACTACCACTAAGGTAAGGAAAGTATATCCTTAGATAGAGGAAGAAGGAAAATACCTTTCCCCCTAGGGATGAAAGCAAGGGATATACCAAATTATATCAAGATATATTATAACAAAGAGATATCTTTACAAAACAAATGTCCTAGAAAAGATATCATGCATGACAATAAAAATTTATAGGGATAGAATATAGAAAGAATAACCAATTAAACTCAAAACAAAATATATGCTAAGAGAAAAATGGATCCTAGAAGACTGGAAGGATATATCTCTTTCCCCCCAGTGAAGAGACAAGAGGAAAAATATGGTCTAACTTATAGAAGAATGAGGGGAGTGCCCTATATCAAAATTATGAAGAAACTGTAGTACTGCACGGGAATGAGATATAATTCCCAAGGCAGCCCTTTCTTGAACATATAATTTGAAATGCACACAATTAGCAATTAAATGTTTATTACTATAATGAAAGGCACATTTGTATTTAGAGAGAGAATTTTTTGGAATAGGTTTAAAGATTTCTTTCTTAGAATTCGTTAACTAGACATACACTTTCTTAGCCACATCTTGAGGAGTATTACGGTGATCTAAGGAAGGTGTTGGAAGGAAATGAAGAGGAGGATGAAGCTTAAGGTAAAACACCCTAGTTGGAGGAGGTGGAAAACCTATACCATGCATATCTTGTTTAGGAGTTGAATGAATCAGGTTTTTAATTCCTTGTTCATTGATACCAAGCCCTAAACCTTTATAGCCTTGTTTATCCGCCATAGTATATCTGGTAGTGTACCTATCTTACAAAGCTTCAATAGGAGGAGATTGATTATGGTGTTCATGATAAAATGTTTTGTATGGTGGAATGATAGGATTAGAAAGGGTTTCTTTTTTTTCCTTTAATATCATCGTGACTCGAATAGGGAGGAGAAGGTAAATGAAAGAATTCTCGAACATCAAAATCATGAATCCTAGCTTGAGGCCCTTCATAAGTTTGGGAAGAACTGGGGATTGAAGGTGGAGAAATAGGAATATTTGGAATTGGATTAGGATTGATGGGATGAGGATTAGGAATACTAGGAGATAGATTTGGCATGATAGGAGTAGGAAGATTAGGAGATGGAGTAGCAAGTGAAATGTGAAGATTAACAAACATAATAAAATAAATGATACTCTCATATACATCATAACTACTATAGAGAGATGCTAAAAGAAGCATAATGAGAAAAATAACCATCCTCCAAATCATCTTGAAGATCTTCATAATGAATGAAATGCAAGAAGTGTTTTTATATTTGTATGATTATGTAGATTTTTTTTTGTATTTTTAAAATGAAAGAGCATAAAACTAATTTAACATGCAAGATCTAGTCTCTAAGAAAAAGAGGCAAAGCATCTAACACCAAAACGATAGAGTTGTCTTGTTAAGATTGGATAATATTGAGAGGGGGGTGAATCAGTGTTATAATAGTTAATCAAATTCTTCAACCACTTCAATATTAACCATACAATTGTAGTAAAGGAAAGAACATAATCAAATAACACAAAACTCATAACACCATGATTTGTTTACGAGGAAACCCTGGCCAAGTGAATACCCCAGTGGGGATGATACCCACAAGCATGTAATAAAGTATAATGTCCCTGTAAGGAGACCTAGCCCTGTTAGGAGATGAATATTACCTAGTGCATTTCCCTGTTAGAGGAATAACAACCCTGTTAAAGGTTCACAACACCCTGTTAGGGGCCAATGAGCTTACAGCTCTTACAATGTAATTCTGTTACAAAAGGTTCTTAGTCATGAACAAAAACAAGCATCACAAATGCTTTGATAGTTCCTTTATAGTTCTGCCATTCTCTGCTCTTCCATTTGCATGTCTTCTCTACATATATTTCACTTCATTTTTCACTCACACTCATCTTTACCAAAAATATCTTACATATATATCTTTTAACTTTACAAAGTCGGCTCCCAGTAATAATATTACAAATAGCACTAAGTTGGCCTTCAATACAAAACACATTTAATATAGTAAATATCAAATGCATAGTCGTCACTCTTGCATAGTCAAAGTATAGACTATCAATAACAAAAATACAACTTTGATTTCCTGGAGTCCAAGTTATACTCACTTATTCTTCATTGATGTCCAACTGCTCTGTGTCATTGTTCTCTGCTATCTGTCAGTCTTCAAATCCTCATAACCTATCACAAACTTAACCAAATCCAATTCCATCTTAGGTGTATGTCAGAAATACTCCATACAATATTCCACTAAGCTCTCATGACTTAATTCATCGATCTCTATCTTCGATATCCAAAACAATATTGTACCTCTGTTTCTGTACTTAGTCATTTTTGGACATACCAAAACTTATCTCCAAAAAAATCGATCTTAAACCTAGATGTGTTGACATAAATGACAACCAAAAAGTGAATCACATTACCCAAATTAATCACTTGCCAACAATCTCTCCCTTTGGCATTGATGGCAACACTTAACAAAAAAATACTAAGTGTTCCAACAAAATAAAACGGACTCCACTTCTTCTCCTCATCTTTTCCATTTTCTTTTCTTTATATATATATATATTCTCTCTTCTCTTCTTCATTTATTTTTTTTGTTTCTCTTCTCTCCCTTTGACAACAATGACAAAGGTACATACAAATAAGTATCACATCTTTCTCACAAGTTTTAGAATGTCTTGGAAGGAATCTTCCAAAATGTTCACTTCAGTGCTCCATGTCTTAAACAAAATCTGACTTATTTGAATCAATCCATTCAATGCAAAAGATGTAGTTTTAACATTCTTCAAGTCTGTGGGTATGCCTTTAGCCATTGAATTTTTAGTCTTTTCTAAATCTGTTAGATGTGCCTGAAGTATTGATAGCTTTAGAGTAATGAGGTTCCTTAGAAAATTGAATATGTTCACTACTCTCTCCTTCTCATTCTCCAATATACTGATCTTAGTCAATGTCTTTGTCACTTCAGTGTCTAACTCTGTAGTGGTCTATGAAGATGTTTCACAACCATCTATTAACCTATTCAAAGTTGCCCTTTCCTTGGCAATAATATCTTCAACATTCTAAATGTGTCTGATAGGATTCATGTTGTAACCAAATAACTTTCTCCCATGTGTAATACATTTCTTTGCATTTATCAAACAAATTTTCACAGCTCCTAAGTCCCATGAGATGGCCTTGCATACATTTATCAGTTTCTTCTCTTCATATGTTTTCTCTTCTTTCTCCTCTACAGCCTTTAGCAAATTTTCAAAGTGCCCATCAAACTCATCAAGTGTGGCTTTTAAGTTCTCAATATCATCTTTGTTCTGGAATACTAAGGGTACTGGAAGCAATTTATTCATAGTATCAATAGCTCTTGAAATCAATTTTTCTTCTTATCTCCTTTCTGTATTGATTTCTCCTTTGCTTTGTTCAGTGTGGTGAATGCCAGTTTCACCAGTTCATCTTCATCCATGTTATTGACATTTACATTATTACTTTCCAACAATAAGCTAGATGGTGAAGTTACCTCTTCCTTTTCATCTTCTCGTTTCTCACTCTTATGTCCTTCATCCTCTTTCTTCTCATCTTCCTTATTCTCCTCTTCCTTCTTAGGTTCATCAGTAGTAGAAGTGTCCATGGTTACTAAAAAAGGGTCTTTCTCATCTTGTGAGGGGTCTAGTGTTACTGCCACACCAAAATCATAGAAATTTGCAGTAGTGTCTTCTTTACTCTCCTCATCATTAGTCTTTGTGTCCTTTGTGCTGTCGTTCATTCCCAATTGTGTAGGTAAATCTATCTTAGGAGGTCGGGGCTTGACAAAAGTAGTTCTCAATAGTATATGTTCAAGTGCCTTATGAGTTTCCTCGGCCACTTCATCATATTTCCTTGCCATTATCTTTAGTAATCTTATCTTTGTCCTCAATAGGGGTTTCAATTATTTGACTATAATATCTCTCTCTTGTACGGATAACACAGGAAGCATGTCATCAATATCTTTGTTTCTAATCTGATCATCTTCAACTTGTGCCAAAAATTTTGTGCTTTCCAATTTTGTATACAAATCTGAGGGTATGCTTCCTTCAACTTCCAAAAGTGTCTTCTTGAAACTAAGCATGTGTTCTATCACAATGTCTTCAATTTTCATTTTATCTTCTTCTTCATATCTTCATAATATTTATCAATTGAAACCAATTTTCCTTGTTCAATTTCTCTTTTCTCCATCATTTTCATGTCAGGTTTCCATGCTTCATTCTTCTTCGTTTTCTTCTCTTCTTCAACTCCATTTTTCTCTTTTGTCTGCATACTAGATCTAGTTACTCTAGGAGTAACTTCCTTCACTTCTTCTGCCTGCTGGTGTGGTGGAGGTGTGTTACCAACCAAAATTACTTTAGGGGTGGAAGGGGCATTAGAGCTTCCACTAGCTACTCCAAGGGATCTATCTACCATCTTCTTATTAATACCTTTCAATTCTTCCTCAAATAGACTAGCCTTTACTCCATAGTCATGAATAAGATTAGTAATCTTTCTCTTCCTCTATCCTCTATATAATTCTTCTCTTACCTTCTCTTAATTCTCCTCATATGTTCCCCATCTCACTTCTAATGTATCAACTTCTGATGCAATAATATGTTCTACTTGCATGGTGAGTACTTTGGAACTCACTTCATAGCCCATAGGGTAACACCATTTCTTTCTAGGGTTCACTGCCTCAAAAAATACACAGTCTATTTTAACCATAAAATAAATTATGTCCTTGTACTTCTCAACAATTTCCTCATGTAGTCTGTATCTACTCTTCATTTGTCTTTGTATAATTCTTATCATTGCAAATAGTTCTCCATCTACCCAAGTAGTATTATGTCTTTTGTAACTTTGTGAGATTAGTATACCAGTAGGAACTCCAATTTTCCAGCCACTAGGGCGTAGACCAGGAAAGTTATGTTCAATATGAATTACCATGTGTACCAATAATGATCCAAACCTAAAAGTTTTCATTTTGTCCTTCTTCACAAGATTTACATTCTCAAGGAATTATTGTGCCAATACTTCACATAGGTTGTATTGTGTGTTTTCTTTTATCATCCTCCATGCCATCATAATAACTCCAGCTGATACTGAATTAATTCTGCTATTGTAGAAAAATTTGTAACCAAGTATCATTGCAATCAACCTTACATCTTGTTGGAAAATATAATTTATTGTCATTGCCCTTCTATCCCACTTTGAGTGTGTTAGGGTTTTGACTTCCTTCTTGTCATATTTCTCTGTAATGGGTACAATTCCAGTGTTATCTAAACTAGTAATCTCATGAATTAGGTCACTACATATCTTCACAGGTTGGCTACCAATCCATATGAATTTTTCATGAACCCTTCTCATAATTATTTTAAACCATTTTTTTTCATTAAAGTCACACAGATCCATAGTCTTCATTATACTTAATTGACTGACGTGTTTCCATTCTTCCTTCGTGACTCCGTTCTTAGTCATATCTTCCATTTCAGTGAGTATATCATCATCTCCCAATGTATCATAATTACAATGTATGTAAGCCCTGATGTCTTCTACATGCAATACACCATTTGGGGTCTATGTAAATGCTCTTTCTAGATCCTCTTCACACAACTTATAAGGATGATTCTTGAATTTGTATCTAGGACAATCAACAGCATCAAAAATACAAGTGCATCCATAGCTTAGATAATGGAGAATACCTTTCACACGCAAAAATTCAAGTTTATGCTTTGATCGATCATGCACGGTAGGTGTAGAAATGTCTAAATACTTTTTCTCTCTGATCTCGTCAGCTCACTCTTTGTCAAATGATATAAAAATAGATCATAACACGGTGCTTTATACAAGTTGGGTTATAAATTTTCTTTTTCACTCCAAACTATTTGGTCAGCTGCTAAATCTCGCGATCAAAATATAAAAGTCGGCTGATGATGTGCTCTTAGATATATGATCCATGATGTCAACTCAACATATTCCCAAGCTCGCATGAGCTCACTACATGATTTGCGAGGAAGGATAAATTCTAATGTGTTGCATTTAATGCTCCCCTAAGGCCATCATCGGTCGATTAGGTCAATTCTATCTTACAACCTTCAGGAAAAGATCTAGTAGCATCTACTGACTCTCCCTGAATTGATGTCTCACTAGTTTCTTTAATCTTCCATATCTTACCACTGTTTCTGTCTTCTGCTTTCTTAAAACAATTTTCAAAATCACTCTTCACATCTGCAATACTCTTTCCATTGTCACTTCCATTCTTCTAAGGTTTCATAGGAGGTGGTGTTCTTTTGTTATCTACTCCATTATGCCTATAGAACTTTTCTATATGTCTTATATTATTGCATTTGTAACATATATGTGTTCTTTTTTCTTGATTAACTTGTAATTTATAATACTTTGCAATGTGTCTAATGTTGTTACATTTGTAGCATGTAGGTTTCATTGTAGGTTCTCTTCCATTATCTTATCTATAACTAGACTTTCTGTATTCTGCCTTTTTTTGCCCATATCCATTACAGTTATTACAATAACCAAAAAAAGTTCTAAAAGGGGCATTACCTCTACAGTCTTTCTTCATGTGTCCAAATCTGTTGCAACCAGAGCATCTGCCTCTAAAATGTCTAATCTACTATGTAGGTTCTTCAATAGATGGTTTCTTAGCATTAGTCTTCTCATCTGATTTCTCTTCCTCATTCTTTGAACATTCATCTTCATTGAAGCCAATACCAGTCATGTCACCTATAGGTTTCTTCTTGTCTATTTGTTCATCAATCAAATCACTGCTAGAGTGAAATTTCTCAATATGTTTCTTTGCTTCAGTAAGTTCACCTTTCACAATCTGATTGTATTTCTCCAATTCTAAGTATTTGTTCTTGTAGTTGTCAGCTTCATCTTCCATTTGATTCAATGCATTGTTCAAGGTTTATTCAGCTTTCTTCTTAGCATCATCTTGTATTTGTATTTTTTTAGCCATATTCTTTTTCTCAATCTTGAGAGTCTCAATCTCTTCTTTTAGTTGCCTCACCTGATCTGAATTGTCCTCATCTGAGTCTTCTTTTCTCTAAACAATAAGATCTCTCTAACTTCTGGAAAGTTCAAGTTGTTCTTTCAGTTTCTTTATGAATTTCTCAGCTCTTCAGATGTTGAACTTCAATTCACCATTTTCTGCTTTAGCATTATCAAGGTCTTCAAGTGCAGCTTCAAATTTCTCCTGTAAACTGTTCAAATCCATTTTGATCTCCCTCAAGATGTTAGGCTTTCTCTTTAAGGGCCAAAAGCTCTGATTACAATTGTTAGGATTGGATAATACTGAGAGGGGGTGAATCAGTATTATAATAGTTAATTAAATTCTTCAACCACTTTAACATTAACCATACAATTGTAGTAAAGGAAAGAACAGAATCAAATAACACAAAAACTCATAATACCAAGATTTGTTTACGAGGAAACCCTAGCCAAGGGAAAACCCCGGTGGGGATGATACCCACAAGAATGTAATAAAGTATAATGTCCCTGTAAGGAGACCTAGCCCTATTAGGAGCTGAATATTATATGGTACATTTCCCTGTTAGAGGAATAACAACCCTGTTAAAGGTTCACAACACCCTATTAGGGGTCAATGAGATTATAGCTCTTACAATGTAATTATGTTACAAAAGATTCTCAGTCATGAACAAAAACAAGCATCACAAATGCTTTGATAGTTCCTTTATAGTTATGCCATTCTCTGCTCTGCCATTTGCATGTCTGCTCTGCATATATTTCACTTCCTTTTTCACTCACACTGATCTTTACCAAAAAGATCTTACATATATATCTTTTAACTTTACAAAGTCAGCTCTCAGTAATAATATTACAAATAGTACTAAGTCGACCTTCAATAAAAAATACATTTAATATAGTAAATATCAAATGCATAGTCGGCACTCTTTCATAGTCAAAGTCTAGACTATCAATAACAAAAATACAACTTCAATTTCCTGGAGTCCAAGTCATACTCCCTTATTCTTCACTGATGTCCAACTAATCTGTGTCGATGTTCTCTATTGTCTGTCATTCTTCAAATCCTTATAAATTATCACAAACTTAACCAAATCCAAATTGATCTTAGGTGTATGTCAAAAATACTCCATATTGTCTTCCACTAAGCTCATATGCCTTAATTCATCGATCTCTGTCTTCAATATTCAAAACAATATTGTACCTCCATTTCTGTACTTAGTCAATTTTGGACATACCAAAACTTATCTTCAAAACAATCGATCTTAAACCTAGATGTGTTTCTATAAATGAAAACCAAAAAGTGAATCACATTACCCAAATTAATCACTTGCCAACATGTCTATCACGGGTTCACCAAAATGTAAAGATCTAAAAATGATATATATAGGGGATGTAGGTGTATGTGTTAATTTTGGCCTTTGTAATCAACCACACACTTCAACATAGTCCTTCTTCACTAGGTACAAACAAGACTGAATATGAGTTATTCATCCTGCCTGCCTGCATGATTTGACCTGTTGCCTTCTATCTAGATGGGGTTTTTTGAAATTGCTCTCAGGACGAGAGTCTCACAACCATGGACCAATCTAAGAACGAAGGATTTAACATGATGAATGCAATACAACGCAATATTATGCTAAGAGATTGAAATATGAGAGATCATCTAAACATAAATGCTAAATTCCATTAATCTAGAAATTGAAAGCTATCTATTTTCAATATGAGATTATTCTATATGATATTAAGAAAATGAGACAACAATTCAGTATTCTAACAATGCAATTTTGAGTAAAGTTTTCCAGGGATCATCAGGGGGTTTGAATGAAGAAAGAGAGTTCTTTTATAGACTCTAAGAGGATCAGAATAGAAACTTTCCTATTTTGAAATGAAACAACTAGAAAAGCTAGTTAAAAACAGAAAGCTTTATTGAAAAAAATTCAATAAATTGTTTTCTTCCTGCTTTAACTATTTTCTTTCTTTGATTTAATATTATTTTATTTGAATTTAATTGTTTTATTTCTCTTTAAAGCACAATTAATTCCAAGTTTCCATTTCTGAATAGAAATAAGATTTTTGAGAGAATATCTAATTAATTAAATAAATATGACCTCATAATTTTTTTTTCTCAATTATCTGAATAATTAAATTCAATTATTGAAATGAGGATATTTATTTAATAATTAAATATTATTTAATTCCTTTTTCATGTGTCTCGACTAAAGAGGGTGAATTTAATTTAATTAAAGTGCTAGGACTTTATAATTAAATTAATTCAACCATAAGGTTTGTTTAGCCAAATAGATATTTAGTAATTAAATATGATGTATGATTAATACAGATTTAGGATTTTCTGCATTTGACACTCAAGTCGAGTAGAGTCAGTGAAAACTCAAAATTGCCTAGTACAATAGGACTTTGATGATTTAGAAGAATGACAAATGCAACAAAATTGATTAGGGTTGCAAGATGCCAATTTTGTGGTGTTACATTTTGCCCCTCTTTGAATTGATGTGCGAGCAGCGCATTAATTCAAAGAATAGTTTGATGCTTGAAGCATAGAAGAAAGAATTTTGAACACCTAGTTTTGACCGTGAGGTATGAAAAACTAAACATGGCGTCAAGTGATTTGAAAAGCATGGAACGCCCAGTTTTGACCATGAGGTACGAAAAACTAAACATGGCGACCAAGTGATTTGAAAAGCATGGAACATCCAGTTTTGACCATGAGGTACGAAAAATTGAAATGCCCCACGCGATCAAGTGTTTTGAAAAGCATGGAACGCCCAGTTTTGACCGTGAGGTACAAAAAACTAAACATGGCGACCAAGTGATTCGAAAAGCATGGAACGCCTACTTTTGACCATGAGGTACGAAAAACTGAAATGCCCCAGGCGATCAAGTGATTTAAAAAGCATGGAACGCCCAGTTTTGACCGTGAGGTACAAAAAACTAAACATGGTGACCAAGTGATTTGAAAAGCATGGAACGCCCAGTTTTGACCGTGAGGTACGAAAAACTAAACATGGCGACCAAGTGATTGAAAAGCGTGGAACATCCAGTTTTGACCATAAGGTACAAAAAATTGAAATGCCCCAGGCGATTGAAAAGCATGGAACATCCAGTTTTGACCATGAGGTACGAAAAACTGAAATGCCCCAGGCGATTGAAAAGCATGGAACATCTAGTTTTGACCATGAGGTACAAAAAACTGAAATACCCCAGGCGATTGAAAAGCATGGAACATGCAGTTTTGACCGTGAGGTACAAAAAACTGAAATGCCCCAAGTGATTGAAAAGCATGGAACACCCAGTTTTGACCGTGAGGTACGAAAAACTGAATATTCTCCAAGTGGTTGAAAAGCATGGAACACCTAGTTTTGACCGTGAGGTACGAAAAAATAAACATGGTGCCAAGTGATTAAAAAGCATGGAACACTCAGTTTTGACCGTGAGGTACGAAAAATTGAACATGCCCCAAGTGGTTGGAAAAGCATGGAACACCCAGTTTTGACCGTGAGGTACGAAAAACTGAATATGCCCCAAGTGATGAGGTTTTGATTAGATTGAATTGATATAGATTCGATGATGTAATCATCCTGCCCCCTCGGGAGCGAAATCGAAAGATGACACATCATAATGATGATAGAGAGCAAAAAATCGCAAATAGAAAGAACTTAGAATAGATTACGGAAGAATTCAAAAGATTCAGAATCAATTTCGAGTGATATCAAGGTCGAGTTGACCAAGTTTGACTGGGGTTGACTAGAGTTGACCAGAGTTGACTTTTGAAGAAAAAAAGTCAAAGAATTCAGAAAATGATGATATGATAAGAGTCTGACGAGAAAGCGAGGTCAGAAGGGTGACTGCACAAGCGTCCGATCACGTCGGTCCCAAAAATTTTAAAATACAATTTTGAGCTATATAGAAGTGTCAGATTTTGATTTCGATCACGAAAATGGATTCAGGATGGTCAAATTAGGTAGGGATGTAATTTTCATGCAAAACAGAGCACTTTGAAAAATTAGGTCAAACCCTATATAAGGACAAAAGGGTCATTTTCAAAATCATTTCAACCCTTTGAATTTGAGAAAAAGAGCTCTAAGTAGAAGACAAAATGGTGGTCCCCTAGAGTAGCCATCGATTCGAGCGATCCAAGAGGCACGGCCGGCCCGCAGCGTACGGACCACCTGTAAGTAGTCAATAACCTCTTTGTAATTCAAATCTTTACGCATTTAGGTCAATTTTTGGTATGTTTTTGCACGTTTTTAGGTAGGAAGTCACAGGATGTCGTGCGAAGTAGTTTCTTTGCACGCCCCATAGGGAAAATTCGCGCAAAGAAACTGTGTTTTCGCGCCACTTGAAATGAAGTTTTGCGCATGTGTCGACCCAGTTTCGCGCGAAAAATGCCTAAAAAGGGCATTTCTTCGCGCGATCCTTGATAAAACATCGCGCAAAAGAAAAATTTCCATGCGAAAGAAAGCACTTTGTCAAGCGAAAGAGGAGTGTTTCTGCGCGTGAAATATTGTCCTGTCGTGTGTAAAAAGGTCTGCGTTGCATCCAAAAGTGATTGCGTCAGCGTCATTAATGTTTGTAGGATGTTTTGAATGCTTTATTATCGCATTATGCTTTGATTATTGGCGAGTACTGATAGTGCTTTATTTTTCATATGTTTTGCAAGTCGTCTTTCCAGATATTGCATTTAGATCGCATCACCCAGTGATCAGTGGATTGATAGCGCAGCTGAGTGATGCTGAGGCTGCACATATAGTGACATTGGGTTTGAGTACATTATGTGATATACCTGAGATCCGGGTAGATCACGGATTATTGTGCGCATTGGTTGAGCATTTCCATTCAAAAATGAACACATTTTATCTACCACAGGGGGAGATGAGTATCACTCCCAAGGACATATACAGGATTCTGTGGATACCATTCGTTGGTATGAGAGTGGAGTACAAGACACGGCCCAAGGTGGGCACAGCAGCACTGAGAGAGGTCTTCCAGGATGACCTTGTGATGGGCAGGGCTATCCCATGGGAGGAGTTGATTGGGTCATATGGTAGGACCCACAGATTAAGAGTGGTGTTAGCATGCTTCCTTGGATGCTACTTGATGCCAGACCGTGGACAGCATGGCCTAGAGTGCGGCTGGGGCAGGATGCTATAGCTGATGGTAGATCGGCCATGACATTACGGATGGGGCCAGTGTATGTTGGCACACATGTATCATGAGATGCATGAGATTGTCTATAGAGAGGTGAAAGGTATGGCCGACGGGGTGTTTGTTCTACAGATATGGGCCTAGGAGCATCTTCCCATCACGAGACCCATATGCGAGGATATGTGGCAGCCCTTAGAGTTGTATATATGCAGGTACAGAGGCATGGTTACCCATCCCGCACTAGGTAAGACTGAGTAGTGGTATGGAGGCCATGGAGGCTCACAGAGGCCTGGGATGACGCAGTTGAGCCACTTGTTCTTCCCCCATGCGTTGATAGGATGCACGATTACAGTGATGGAGAGATTTCCTCTGAGACGGGTATGGCAGAAGTTTGGGCGGCCATAGGACATAGCCCAGGATTACATGGTATATTCTCAGTTTACAAATGAGGTGAGGAGAGGCTGGGGTTCGACATTGGATCAGGGTCGGATGATGATAGAGGTTTGATCATTGGTACTAGCTCAGTGGGATTACCTGAAGGATGTGGCAGATGTCGGTGTCATAGCCGAGTACAGGGAGCACTTCATTACACATCCCTTCCCAAGGTTCATAGATCTAGTGGGGACAATAGTGAGAGGATAGGTGGTACCCCCATAGGTAGCACAGCCATAGGTACAGCAGGGTCAGATGTCGCCCCCATAGCAGAGGGCACAGTAGGGTCCATGACCTAGGACAGTTCAGGTAGCTATCCCCGCTCGACAGATGGGGATGGATCCAGGGGCAGGAAGTAGTGGGAGTGGTATGCAGTCCCGGAGATGAAATGTAGCACAGTTGGAGGAGTAGTAGGTTCCTCTATAGGAGTAGGCACAGCAGGAGGATCCGATGCAGGAGGATCAGCCTGCACAAGAGGCAGAGTAGGAGGTGGCGCAGGATCCACAGCGGTGCATGCGAGAGAGGATGAGGCAGCTCACCAGACAGGTGGGAGACCTCACTATATAGGTGGCTGTGCGAGATGCATGATTATTGGATCAAGATCGAGAGATACAGGATCTCCAAGAGCAGTTGTACGAGTTGTGAGAGGAGGTACGCCAGCAGTCATCGTGAGTAGCATACTATTATGTGGCATACATAGGTGCAGTGCTTGACGAGGCATCACAGGTAGCGAGATTCTCCATATATACGAGAGGATTAGAGGGGGTGCAGAGGGCGCCTCCTCCAGATAGGGCCCCACCTCCACCTCCTCCAGGTGACGAGGGAGAGGGCCAGAGCTAGATTGATAGAGAGATAGTAGATCATAGGATATATCTGATGTGTTGGCATTTTTGTATGATTTCACCATTTTTGAGATCGATCGTGCTCAAGTAGCACCATTTTTGTATTTGTATCGACACATGAGATATATATATATATATGAGCTTGTCTTTTGGTATCATCGCATATTGTACTTTGTCTTTTATGAGATGTTTCCTATATGCTTTTTTTAGATGTTTAGAATGTATGCAAATAGATAAATATGTATGAAATGCACATGTATGAATGTAAACATGTATGTATATAAATGATTTGATGCAAATGTAATATGTAAATGAAAATGCAAATGTAATGTATGATTGATCATAAAATGTGAATATGAATATGTATATGGTACTAACATCTCATCTAGGACAACGAATGCTAACCAAAAGGATATGTGAAGAAATGAGAGAAAGGATCGAACACCTGTGCAGTCGTGATGAAACGTGAATGGTGAAGAAGAAGAACTCCCCAAAGCATGAACCCAGAAGAATGCAATGAAGAGAATACTGAATCATTGTCACAATGCAAGTCTAGAATGAAAATGCAATCCTATGCTAGATGCAATATGAAGGTGCAATTCTAGGACATGGTTGTGAGACCCATCGTGTATTTATCATCGTTGAGCATTTTTTGGAACATCAAAGTCGATACAACCCTGACTGGCGCCACAATGCAACCATAAGGATATGAATATGACTTATCATCAGATAAAATATAGGAAATGAACGTAAGCACTAGGGCACAAAAGCCAAGATGACCTGAACATTTTTTTCAGTTAATGTTGCAAGAGTACACTAGTATCGAGGCATTCAAAGCCAAGATAACCATGAGTGTGATCATGCGTAAACAAACAGATCAATAACAAGCAAAACAATAACAAACACAGCAATAAAAAGCAAGGGGATAGTACCGACCTCACCATGGCATACAAATAAACAAGATCGAGGGATGTGAGGTTGTTCCACCTTATTGCGGGAGCTCTTATCACATACACCCTATTTATTGTACGTTGTTGGATCATTGAGACTACACCAACAAGCAGTAGACAAAGAAAATGTCAATGAAATTCATAAGAATAGATAGCATACAAAGAAATATTCAAGCATAGCTTAGCCTATTTAAAAGTTTGTGAATGTAGATGTGTATGAGGTGTTGAAAAACACCGTTGTGCTTGTGTTTGCATTGTGTTTGAATGTTATCGATAGATGTTTACATTTGAGATATCTGATATGTGTTAAAAACACAGATGTGTCCAAAGATAGTGTTAAAAAACACTGTTATGGTGGTGTTGAAAAACACCATTTTGTGTCAGTAGCAAGTTGTCCTTGAGAAGTGACAAGATTACTTACTCAAGTGTAAACCAGAGATATGATGAAATGGGGGGCCCATGCCCCCAAGTAATGATGTCTGACTTGACGTATGTTGCGAGGACAAACTAGATGTGATTGCCCCCAAGTGTATGGCACTGAATCAATGACCAGTCAGGAGGGTTCACAAAGGAACCAGAGTGTCACAAAAGTGACTAAAAGATATGTACAAACTGAAGCATATAATCGTCAAGACTGAGTATCGATAGATAGAGCATGTGAGAATAACTCCAACTAGAATGGATGTGAGAAATCTTGATAGAATAGCGACAGTAGGCAGACACAGTGAGAACCACTGGTGACTGACGCGAAAGAGATGCTCAAAATAAAGTGATTGTGGTATAAGCTATACATCAGTAGGCAGACACAGTGAGAAAAACTGGTGACTAATGTGAGAGAGATTCTCAAGAATAGAGAACTCTGTGTAAGCTAAGTGATAGTAGGCAGATGCAGTGATAAGTACTAGTGACTATCACAAAGTAGATCCAAAAGATAATTAGACAATGCCCCCAAGACTAGGAGGGTTGCCCTGAGAGTATGACCAGTTTCAATCCATGTGAGTTGGTGTCTAGACAGGAACTAGAAAGCAAATGAAAGCAGGTATGCAGGAAAGAAAATGCGTAAATCCAAGGGCTGCTGCGATAAGTATAGCATTGTGAAACAAGAGGTGCTTGTTTACCAGGTTTTCACCTTCTTGGCAGAAATTTTTTTTTTTTTTGCTACCATGACACCTGTTTGCCAGGTTTTCATCAATGGAACCTTTTTCTCTTTTTCTTTGTTTTTGTATTTTTCAATTTTTTACTTTTTTATTTGTATTTTTGGAATATGTGATTTTTTTGGAGATACATCAAAGTGCCTATTGCTAGGTTTTCACTAAGATGATCATTTTTTTCAGGACTTTTTCAAATTTTTAGGATTTTTTCAGGACTTTAATATATACATGAGCATACTGAATGTGTCTTAGCTGTAGAACCACTTCAAATAAAGAGTGTTGATGGGCTCTTTGAGTTGTTCTCCTTCAGTAGTAGAGAGTTGATAGGCACCAGACCTGAACACTGCAATAACAATATATGGACCGAGCCAATTAGGCTCAAACTTGCCTTTCTAGACTCGATGTTGCTGATTTTTAGGGTTCTCTCTTAGAATGAGATCACCCACTTGGAAATCTCTTGGTCGGACCTTCTTGTTATAAATTTTAGACATCCTCTTTTGATATGCTCTCAGGTGATCGAATGCCACTTGGCGATGTTCATCAAGTAATTCTAGCTCTTGTAGCTGAGATATTCTAGTATCTTCATCAGTGATGAGGCCTTTCAGAGAGACTCGCAAAGAAGGAATCTTGACCTCAATAGGTAACACCACATCTGCCCCATAAACCAATGCATAGGGTGTAGCTCCCATTGGTGTTCTAATACTGGTCCTATATGACCAAAGAGCTGGATTAATCCGAAGATGCCAGTCTCATCCGAATTTATGTACTATGCGATGCAGGATCTTAAGGATTGTTTTGTTGGAAGCTTCCGCTTGTCCATTACCTTGAGGATAATAGATGGAAGACCAGTGTTGAGTAAGTTTGAACTTAGAGCAAAGTTCTATCAAATCCTTATTTTTAAACTATCCCCCATTGTCTGTGATAATCGACAAGGGTACACCATGCCTGCAGATGATGTAATTAAGAATAAACATTTCTACTATTTTGCCACTAGCAATGGTGAGAGGGACTGCCTCCACCCACTTAGTAAAATAATTTGTAGATGTAATGATATACTTATGTCCATTAGAGGATGATGGGTAGATCTGACCCACCAAATCAAAGGCCCATTGCTGAAATGGCCAGAAAGTAATAAATGGAATTAGCTCCTTGGCTGGAGCATGAATCAAATTTCCATGTAATTGACATTGTTTGCAGGACTTGGCAAACTGCATTGCTTCTTTCTCTATGTCTGGCCAGTATTAACCAGCTCTAATAAGTTTGTGGGCCAATGTTAGGCCATTAGAATGTGACCCACAGATGCCTTCGTGCACCTCTAATAACACTTGTTTGGACTCATCGGGTTCTAAACAGCTAAGGAGAGTACTGTCTAGACCACGTCTATACAAGTCATTAGCAATGATGACGAACCATGAAGCACTGCAGATTAGGTGATGTTTCTCATTCTAGGAGTAAGTGTCCAGAATGATCTTGTCACATAGGTAGGAGAATATGTGGTGGTAGCAGGATGAGTCATGTCCAATGACAGAACAGATCATCCGGGAGTTAGGGGAGTCATAGGCAGGGTAGCATAACATCTCCACCAAGAATTCATCTCGAAAATCATTTTCAGGCATTTGCAGCATAGAGGCAAGCGTAGCCATGGCATTTGCTGCTTTGTTATTTGCCCTTGAAACCTGTGAAAATGTGATGTGAGTGAAGTACTATTTAAGATCATCAACCATCCGTTTGTAGGGTATCAACTTATTGTCTCTTGTCTGATAGACATCATTAACTTGATTGATGACCAATTGGGAATCTACAAGAATATTTTGTTCATCCACGTGCCACTCCAGGGAAATCTTCATACCATTGATGAGAGCTTCATACTCAGCAATGTTATTCATACAAGGAAACATCATTTTGTATGCCCTTGGTAATGAGTATCTTTGAGGTGTAATGAATAGGATTCCAATGCCTGACCCCTATTGGGTAAATGAACCATCGAAGAACATAGTCCACGAGTGGTGTGTAAGAAGGAAAATGGACTCATCTAGAAATTCTATATGCAATAGTTGATGATCGACTATAGGTGCCTCCGCCAACTGATCTGCTATTGCTTGGCCCTTAATAGCTTTCCTTTCAACATACTCAATATCGAACTCACTAAGAATCATGACCCATTTGGCTAGTCTACCTATGAGGGTAGCTTTATTGAGAAAATACTTCAAAGGGTCAATCTTAGCAACCAAACGCGTAGTATGAGCCAACATATAATGTCACAATTTTTGTGAAGCAAACACTACTACAAGGAAAGCTTTCTCTATAGTAGAGTATTTGGTTTCATAGGAGACTAGAGTCCGACTGATGTAGTAAATATCTCTTTCTTTCTTGTGCTGATCTTCCTGAGCCAATATGATGCCAATGATGTGTTCATAGCAGATATGTAGAGTATAAGTGGCTTCCCATGAATGGGAGGCATCAAGATAGGTGGGTTAGCAAGATACTGCTTGATTTGCGTGAACCCTTCATCACATTCTTTATTCCATTGGTAAGCCACACCCTTATGTAGAGTCTTGGTAAATGGTTGTGACTTATCCGCTAGTTGAGAGATGAAACACCGGATAGACTGTAGGCGGCCTTGAAGTCCTCTCATTTGACTAATATTCTTAGGTGGTGGCATTTCTAGAATAGCTTGCACCTTTGCAGGATCTACTTCAATTCCCTTGGCAGATATGATATAGCCAAGTAGCTTACCAGATGCTACGCCAAAGGCACATTTCTTAGGATTAAGTCTGAGACTAAACTATTCCATAAGATGTTTGTTGCGGTGCATACTCTTAGCCAAAGTGTCATCCATGTAATCCTCCATAGTTTTATGCATCATATCATGGAATATAGTGGTAACTTCTCTCTGATATGTTGCTACGGCATTTTTGAGTTTGAAGGGCATGATGTTCCAATAGAAGGTGCCCCACACACATGTGAAAGCTATTTTCTCTTGGTCCTCTAGTGCAATGTTTATCTGGTTATAACCAGAGAAACCATCCATTAATGAGTACATTTCATATCCAACTATCATATCTACAATCATATCGATATTTGGTAATGGGAAATCATCCTTCAAACATGTCAAATTTAGGTCCCTGAAGTTGGTGCAGACACTGATAGATTTGTCATGTTTGGACACTGGAACAATATTGGAGATCCATTCTGCATAGTCAATAACTCTGATAAACACTACTTTGACCAATTTCTCTAACTCAGCTTTAACAAGTAGAGCTACATGTGGATGCATCTTGCAAACTTTCTGCTTGACAGGCTTAACACCTGGCGCGATGGATAGATGATACATGATTAGAATAGGGTCTAATCTAGGCATATCTGAATAATTCCATGCAAAGTTAATCTTTTTCTTTCTGAAGAATGTGATGAATTCCACTCTTTCAACTGCTGATAAGGACTGTGCCAAGTGAATGATCTGTGGTTCTGCCTCTATACCCAAGTTGATAGGTTGAGTCGGTTCAATGAGGAAAGATGACCTTTCCTGAAAATGACTAGGAAGCACATCAAGTATCTCATCCTCGGGTGCCTCGGAGAGGTTTTCACCGTTGGATACGTCATTTATTTTGACTATTTTCATCTCTGATACTGCCACCAGGTGGTTTTCACCATCAGAGTAGATATTTTTTTTCTTTTTATTTTGTGACTAAGATACTTGATATCAACCTCAGTCATGTTAACACTTGCTTCACTGGTAGGAGACGTTATAGTTTCGACGGCATGTAGGTAGCAAGCAAGAGCATAATTGTTCTGGAACAAGAGGACTTCATTGGATGGGGAAGTGGAGTTCCAGTCTATAAGCTTGGGGTGGCGGAGTGAAATATGGGCGATGGGTTCAAGTGCATTCATGGTATAGTCATCAAAGGCATGTACAAGTAAGTCGAGACCCAAAGCGATCTCTTCCAAAGGTATATTAGAATTCCTTTGATCCCTAACGACCGAAGTAGAAGACACGTCAACACCTAGAGATTCATACTCATGTGGCCCTACACTAGACCATTCACCTACGTCGAGGAGGTTTTCATATGCATTTTTTGTATCCACATCTCTATCAGAAGTGGCATAGGATAAGTTGTCAAACTCATATTCATGAGAGTCTATTTCATCATTAGCTCTCATATCCAAGATGTGAGTAAAATCAACTCTTTGTCCCTAGTTGGGATGAGAGCGGCCTAGAACTTCTGCTATAGTCAAAGGAGTACCTGTAGACCCAGATACCTCAGTAGTGTCTGTATCATCACTTGCTTCTTGGGTAAGGAGAAGTGACTAGAATTCTTGATCATACCGCTCTTGGAAGTGTGGTGGTATATATACATCACCTGGATGACCAGGATTTGGAGGAAAGTCTGCTTTCCACTCTTCATAAGATAATGGAGTGAGTGAAATGGTAATGTTGGAATCACTATCAGTTTCTATAGTGTTGGTTGTGTGTGTGTAAATGGGTACCTGTCAGAAGTAACACAAACACTCAATATATCATTATATTAGTGCAAAAGGGTTAGAAAAGCATGTAAACCCACTAAAACCGACCTATTGCCTGCTAAATAGAAGGAGTGTAATCAATAACATATTAGCCCTCAGAATATGCTATAAACCAGTGACGAATGCAACCTAGCATGAAGGATTTTTACTTAAAAATAAGCTAAAAGACAATAAAACATGCAAACTAGCTTCAAAAGATGAAATATAAGCAATGAACTAGCATAAAATGAAACATGAAATATAATTATAAGAGTAATCCAACAGCATAACAATGTATTTTCAATCTTGGGTCAAGGCTTCTTTGCTCTCAAAACAGGCTTCTATTTATAGAAGAATGGGAGAGAGAGAGGGGGACAAGGTTCATTTATGAATCAGAAGACCCAATAAATGAACATGTAAGAGCCTTTAATGCCCAAGGCATTAATAAGGCAAGGGAGAGACATGGGCTTAAGGTCTTCACATTAATGAAAGCATTAATGAAGGCCTTAAAGAGGGAAGGGAGGATGTAAGAGACCAAGGACTTTAAGAAAGTCCAGCTTGAGAAAGTGGACTTTCTCAAGTGGGTGGAGTTGCTAAGTATTCCTTAATGGAATGTGACAACATTAGAAGGTGGGTTAGAGAAGAATTTAGGATTAGGATTAGAT
>MU228077.1:691850-707957 GCA_018584345.1 Thuja plicata
AAGGTAACTTAGCCCCTTGATTGGCTAGTTCAAGAATGTATTTTTCTTTCTCTTCAGCTAGTAGAATTCTCATCATTTTATGGAAGTCTTTGTTAGAACGAGCTCTTGCAATATCTTCTTGAGTGATCTCAAATTCTACATCATTAGGGGGGTCTTCAGAATGGGACTTACCCCAAGTTTTAAAGAGGTCATTTCCACTAACCTCACCACCTGATTGGTTATGATCTGCCATCTTTCTAGAATGCAAGGATTCAAGGTGTAAAGATTTGGTATGAAAAGATTGAGTGTTCTCTGAATTTGGGTCTTCTTGAAATAAAGGGTTTTGAACCTTAATAAGATCCACAGGAAATGACCGTTTGCTGGAAGGTCATCATACCAGGGAAGGAGATTGAGATGATTCCTCACTAGATGTAGCCGATAATGGTGTGGAAAGTATAGATTCAGATTGATTGATTGATAGAAATGTTTTGCCACTTCGAGTTGTGACAGTCATAGACAAAGTTTTGAACAAGGAAAGTGAAGTAGGATCAAACTTGAAATGGTCTCAAAGATTGCACAAAAGTGCCAAAAGGTGAAGTATACTTGGTGCAAATCATCTAAGATGAGGCTAAAACAAGCTAAGAGATGACTATTGCGACACAAGGCATGATGACACAAATAAAAGAGATCAATAGGACATGAGACAAGACTAGTTTAAGCAAGAATCACATAGCTCTCAACCCAAGAAACTAAGTTTTAGACTGTGTGAAGACAAATGGTAGAAAAAAAGACCCATATCAGAGACCAGATTTGACAGAAGAGCAAAATATGTGCAGATTTAAGCTCGCTATTTTTGACAAAAGGCTACAGTTTCATGCGATGTTATGCTTTGTCGTGCAAAGATTCTCACCAGGCCACATGAAGAAATGCTAACTTCGTGCAAAGAAAGACACCAGAGGATGATAAAATGACTGACAGAAAATGTGACACTGATGTTGAGTTTTGCACGATAGATAGTTCTATGTCGCGCGAAGAATCTCACTGGGTCACGCGAAGTTCTGCAAACTTCGCGCGAAATTATGCAAATGTTGAAAAAAGTGTGTTTACCAGATCAGATTGTTAAGAATAGTTTGCATTTTTTGAGATGAAATCATGTTGTTTTCCTATAGATAGTTCAGTTTATAGATTGCGTTGAACATGTTCAAGTTTGACAGTTTGTGTGTTTTGATGATAGTTTTGATTTGTTTAAGTGATACACCCACACAAAACACATTGAACAGAATGTTTATAGTATCCAAACAAGCACATTACAATCCTAGGATAGCCAGGACAATATCTATTGAATCCCCACTTGAACCGAAGTTTAGCTATGCTTACTCTTAGCGGATAACTTAGAAGCTTGGAAGCACGGGCTCCTCCTTACATATGCACTCACTTCTCAGGCATACCAAGCTTCGAACCCTAAAGGAATTGCTTCCCAAAGGGTTTTTATCTCTACTAAAAGTCATAAAAATGTGGGGTGTCTTAGTCAGTCTCTGACCTTTTGTGCCAATAGATAGAGGGTTTTTGGAAAACTAGAAGAACAGTTTGTAGTAAGGTCATCCGTTCAGGTGGTTGCGATCAAGTCATTTTCCCAATAAAGGGGGCTCTCCCAATCTGTCCAAACAAGGCTTTCACCTTAACAATGTCAAGACATTAACGCACCACTAGGGTACTAGAGGAGATTTTGGTTGCCACAATGAATTCACACCTATCTATTGTGACATTAATCCAAATAGAATTTTTTGTATACCGGTTTGGAAGGGCTTGGCTTTAGCCTGTTACCGATTGGGCATCCACTCTCACTGGCTCTGCTAAAGCTCTTGGGAGGTAGCCACTCTAGAAGAATCACATGAATTTCTCTTACACCCAAGATCCATAAAGGAAAGAGGAGAGGATACGTTCATGTAGTTCTTAGGATTACAATCTAAAAAAAACACTTGAATCACGCAAGACAATGATTCATTTTAAGCACCAACTGAAGTGTGTTTTAACTACTAAAAATAGATAAAAGAAATTGTGAAAAAAAGCAAGGTCTTCAACAAATGTCCTGCAATGAAACTCATTAGTAGTTTGAAATGCCTTTCTTCATATCAGTGTCCTACAATAAACATGTCAGAAGTTTATGATGGCTTTTCTTTGTCTCAACGTCCTGCAAACCACTGTTATGCTGTTTCAAAAGATAAAATCAGGAAATCACAAATGTCAGAAAACAATAGATGGTTAGAAAACCGAGGCAATGAAATATTAAAATGAAACTCTGGACTGAAATTTTGTGCGATACAGAATGCTAGTTCGCGCGAAAAAGTTTTCTAAGCCACGCGAAGAACTAGAAAGTTTGCACGAAATGTAGAGAAAGTTCGCACGAATTAAAATAGAGACTGTACAGAAGTATGGATAGAATGCAGAAAAGTGAAAATGTGAAATGAAATGAGGCCAGATAGAGATATACCTGCCCCATGGTGGGAGCCAAAAATGTATGTGTTAATTTTAGCCTTTGTAATCAAGCACACACTTCAACATAGTCCTTCTTCACCAGGTACAAACAAGACTGAATATGATTTATTCATCCTGCCTGCCTGTGTGATTCGACCTGTTGCCCTCTATCTATATGGGGTTTTTTGAAATTGCTCTCAGGATGAGAGTCTCACAACCATGGACCAATCTAAGAATGAAGGATTTAACATGATGAATGCAATACAATGCAATATTATGCTAAGAGATTGAAATATGAGAGATCATCTAAACATAAATGCTAAATGCCATTAATCTAGAAATTGAGAGCTATCTATTTGCAATATGAGATTATTCTATATGATATTAAGAAAATGAGACAACAATTTAGTATTCTAACAATGCAATTTTGAGTAAAGTTTTTCGGGGATCATCAGGGGGTTTGAATGAAGAAAGAGAGTTCTTTTATAGACTCTGAAAGGATCAGAATAGAAAATTTCCTGTTTTGAAATGAAACAACTAGAAAAGCTAGTTAAAAATAGAAAGCTTTATTGAAAAGAATTCAATAAATTGTTTTCTTCCTGCTTTAACTATTTTCTTTCTTTGATTTAATATTGTTTTATTTGAATTTAATTGTTTTATTTCTCTTTAAAGCACAATTAATTCCAAGTTTCCATTTCTGAATAGAAATAAGATTTTTGAGAGAATAACTAATTAATTAAATATAATGACCTCATAATTGCTTCTTCTCAATTATCTGAATAATTAAATTCAATTATTGAAATGAGGATATTTATTTAATAATTAAATATTATTTAATTCCTTTTTCATGTGTCTCAGCTAAAGAGGGTGAATTTAATTTAATTAAAGCACTAGGACTTTATAATTAAATTAATTCAACCATAGGGTTTGTTTAGCCAAATAGATATTTAGGAATTAAATATGATGTATGATTAATACAGATTTAGGATTTTCTCCATTTGACACTCAAGTCGAGTAGAGTTAGTGAAAACTCAGAATTGCCTAGTACAATAGGACTTTGATGATTTAGAAGAATGACAAATGCAACAAAATTGGTTAGGGTTGCAAGATGCCAATTTTTGGGGTGTTACAGTAGGATCACCAAGATGTAACATAACTAGAGATCTTACATTTAAGAAATTTTGTATATAGATGTGTGTGTTTGTATGTGTATGAGGAGGGTAGGATTGTTCTTTTAATCCCAAATTACTCAAAGGGAAGATCCAAATTGATTAACCCTAAGGAAAGGATTAATACATAGATGAATCAACCTATTGGGGATATGGATTAAAGAGAAAAACCCTAATTCCTATTTTATAGAAGAGAGTATCTGATAGTTTTAGAAAGATTAATAACTTTAATTGAATTGAATAGGAGAAATATACTAACCTTGAATGTTGCAGATCTAAATAATGTTGTTTTCTAGAGCCTGTGTTTAGTTTTTGGAAAATCTGAGACCGAATCTGGAATAGAAACACAAAGAGGAAAAAAACCCAGAAATTGTTTTCCATTCTGAGTGTACCCTCAAGTCAATGTCACCATTTACCAGAATTTATGATTGAGCCCTAGGTCACAATCAACCTAAAAATTTTGAGACTGACATTCTGCTTTCGGATCCCAGAAGTTTGCTGAAAAGGGTATATGAATCTCTGTCCCAATCTGTTGTTCCAAACCTGTACCTACAAGAAAAATGGTTTGTTTGTTGGGGGGAGGGGTTTTCCTTAGTCAAACCCTGATTTAGGAATTGAACTTGAAATCAATAATTGAAATAATGAATGCTTTAAAGTAGTAGAAGTAAATCTAATAATGAAGCTGTGATATTCAAATAGACATGCAATTGTATTTTGAATGTAAACATTTAAATATGAAATCTTGGACTCAATTAGATACCATAAACCTCCATGATTGTATGCTTGGAATCCACCTTAAAGAGAGAATAAATGAGTCTTGAGGATGCACAAAGGATCTTGAAGGAAGATCACTCCACCATGATGGATAGATCAAGGGTTTGAATGATGAATCTTGAATGCTTGAACCAAATCCCTTCGAAGGCTTGAAAGATTAAATCCTTGATCTTTAATGGAGAACTTGAATGCTTGAGAGGAAGACTTGAACACTTTGAGAGCTTGAAAATATGTAGAATAGATGGATGCTTGAACATTTTTCTTGATGACCTCTTGCTTACTTGATCCCCTTAGTGCTTAATGGTTTTCGCCTCACATGACTTGACTTAGAGAAAATGAGAGGAGAAAACTTCCTTTTATATGAAACTAGGGCACAATCATCTAGAGAGGCCTACATAGGGGAATTAAATTCCAATTGAACCCATGACCCTAGAAGAGGACCTATATTAAATATAATTTAGGATTTTCCACTTTGAAACCTAAAATAGCTGACCCAAAAGCGGAAAATGAATTTTTAATGACCTCTAGCAGCTGACAAACTTCAAAATTTGGAAGGGGGACCCAAGTCAAGGTTGAGTTCCTCCTTGACCTAGGTTAAGGTTAAGGTTGAGGTTGAACTTGACCCAAGGGTTCAGAACCCCTAGAAAACATGCTAGATGGGATGGGAGGTGCCCAGAGAGGCCCAATCAGGGTCCTAAAAAGACACAAAAGTAAGAGAGGATGCCAAAATGAGGGGATAGCATGATGGTGGTTAAAAACATCCTCTAAGGTGGGCTAAAATTTCTTAATTTGGAAGTGCTTCCATTTTAAGATGATACACATACAGTCTGGTCAAACATATTGTACTCATTCTAACAAGTGTAGTACACTTAAGAAATCTTTTCAAGAAACGTTGACTTAACAGTCCTATTGTAAATTTGTTAACTAAGTGCACACTTCATTAGTGTTTCTAAAAACTCTTAACAGAGTGGATCTTAACAGGTCTCCACTTTAATACTCCTAATAGGGTAGATCATCAGAAGTGATTAATTGTAAGCCTTTACCGGCTCCCTTCCATTCTGCAGATATAGTGAAGTTTTGTGGGTGCCATCCCCACTGCAGTTTTTACTTCCTAACAGGAGTTTTCTATGATATCATATCTTGCGCTATGTGTTTATTACTTTCATGAATGTTTCTATGAATGTTTCAAACAATTAAATATTGTGAATTAATACTACATGCATAAGAAAGAACATCAGATATGGTCAGTAATACATTAAATAATGATTACTAATGATCAAAGGTGAAAAGTGTTAAAAGTTTTAGAGGTATTGATTCACCCCTCCCCTCTCAATACTACTTCCCATTAATCCCAACAATTGGTATTAGAGATAATTCTCTTATCGAAAAGCTTAAAGGCTTAAGAGAAAAGATCATGCAATGGAGAAGTACAAACTTGATAAAAATGTTGAGAATTAAAAGCTTGATATTCAGATGTTCTATGAACAGTATAAAGAAGAAAGAATCAAGATGAGAGCTATTAGATGAGAGAAATGGTATGGAAACATCGAGAAATGAAAAATATTATCAAGAAGAAGAGATTCTAGATTTCTTTGAGTCTTCGGGATCAAATACAAGTAATACATCAAATACATCAGAAGAGAACATCACAAATTTAAAGGAGATCAATCAACATCTTACAGGGAAAATAAAGATGCTACAAATTGATCAAGAGACCCAGATGGTAAGAATGATTGATGTGATGAGTTCTGCTAGACAAGCTGAAATAGAAAGAACACTAGCTATTGATGACAGAAGGAAGATTACAAAGAAGCTACAAGAGGACTTAGAAATTCAAAGACATGCTGAGCATCACCATGAGATTACAAATCAGGTTATTTTTATAATTCAAGAAGCAAACAAAATGAATATAGAACTCATTGAAAGAGTACAGGCTATCAGTGAACTAAGAGAAGAGAATGAAAAACTAAAGCATGAGGTTAGAGTTCAGTAACAACATAATGAAATTATTAGAAAGGCTGAAGAAAGAAATAAAAGAATGGATGATTTTCTTGAAGGAAAATGAAGATTCAACAACAACAAAGGTCTAGGATTTAGAGAAAATGGATCATCATCAAATCAATCCAATCCAAAGAATGTCTATAAAAACCAAAGACCAAGAAAGTTTACATGCAAATACTATGGAAAGCAAGGCCACACATCAAATGTCTGCAAAGGCAAAATGAAAGGTATTCTTAAATCTACATCTTCATTCATAGGATTATGTTATGAATGTAACAATAAAGGACATAAAGCATATGAATGTAAGTCTAAGATGGATCAACCAAAGAAGGAAACCTACATGGAAAAATACTATCCTACATGCAAAATGAATGGGCACACAAGTCTTGAATGTTGGAAAAAGAAAAGGCAAGCATGGAAGCCTAAAGGTCAAGAAACTCCCTATCCAAAGAGAATCAGTAATCAATATGTATGGGACTACAGTACATGGATAAATTGTATAGCATGTGGTAGATATGGTCACATTGCTAAAAACTACATGAAAGCATGGACCAAAAGGTCTAGAGGCTGGAAAAACCCCGGAATGGCATGCTAACACTGTCACAAAGTTGGTCATCTCAAGAAAGACTACAGAGACCGAATGACAGAGACAAGCACATATCCCAATGGAAACACCATTGAAGATATCCAGAGGGATAGAGACAAAATGTGGAGAAAGCTTCAAGAAATGATGAAGCTGGACCTAGAAATAAAAATGGTGACACCCCATCTGATGGATCTAGTGACATCACCACCCCCACTTGAGCTAAACAAGTAAGTATGGAACTACACTACACCAAGTCATATTTTGCATCAGTTCTATTATACAAATTGATAGATAGTCAAAATCTGCATGAATAAAGATGCATATTATGTTACTTGTTTCAATTCTGAGAAAACAACCCCATCAATAAACATGTTTCAAAAATCATCGGTAAACATAAAGGATGAACTGTCTATTCTTACCAAGAATTGTTGGTCAACACATGAAATGGCTAAGTTGTTTATGTAACCCGACAACCGTTGGTAATGAATCAAAGTTATAAAGTTGGCATGATATAACACCGATATCCAACGATGCAAGCAACAATCTTAACAGCCATCTTGAGAATCCTATCAACACTGATGATGATTTTGAAAGTCTTCCCAAAAAACTTTGTCTTCATGACCTGATGAGTCATTGAGCATTTATGATAGACTTAGGAAAAAATTTTATAAATACTCAACGAGACCACTACATTTTACACACGCGATTTGAAGAGAAAGAGAAGAGAAAAAATAGAGCAAAAAGAAAGCATTCAGCAGAGCAACCTTGACTCAATCCAGTGCACTCCAAATAGATCATTCACACCAAACAGATCATTCACAAGGTTCACAAATTGAATTAAGTACCGAGTGTTAGGGATTTTTCTTGTATGAATCACAGTGCTTGAAATGACTATTTGAACACCATGCCTTCTAATACTGATTCAGATACAAGAAAATCCTAATTTCTAAGGATTGGATAAGATCCTTCTTCATTTTGAGCTCCACATATACTCAGGTAGTTTTTACCTCTTTATGATGACTAATTTCATAATATATATTAATGTGGACATTGATTTGCTATTAGGAGTTATTGAGATAACTTATGAAACATTCTGCATATGACCAGACATATCCAAATGCAAAACTTAACCATACAAACCATGGTTGAAAATATAGCATAAACCAGTGATACAAGGACTTTCATCCTTCTTCCTTTTGATGTTAGGAGGGATAACCTAATTGATTCACTCTCCAAGGAATCACTAAATTGGACACTGTCCTGTTGACATGAGTCCTTACTAAGTTCAGTTTGTTTGTTCTTAATAATAGAAGTATTTTGATTGAAATAATTTTGAATAGTTTTAAAAACTTAGATGATGATAGATTATCAGACTAAAACCTAGATCAGTGCCTATCCTTTGGGTTATAGAGTCAATAAGCTAAAGTCTCACAGAAATAAAATATTGTAAGTTGCCTTACAACCTACATGCAATTCAAATAAACTACCTTACAAATTATCTAGTTACCTCTAGAATACTGTATCAAATCCTTGAATATTCTTATGCCCCCTGAAACTACCCACAAAACTTAGTTCTTTGCTTGAAAGAAACTTGTAAGTAATTAAATAGTTACGTTGTAACCAAAATGCTTTAGAATGCCTTGCAGACATAAACATAAAAAAGAATACACAGGAAATAAAGAGAACAACAATAGAAAAGAGTAAAATTGCACCGTATTTTATTGATATGATCTTGCTTTCATACATGAAAATCTTTGAAGCTTGAAAACATAGACACCAATTCAGAAAGTCTGATTTTGCAATATATTTCATCACCACTTCAAATTACAACTTTTTGACTACTTATAGGTCCTTAACCATCTTGGAATCCTTTTCTTTAGGATGCAACAAGCTTTGGATGGTCTCAGAAACCTAACCCTAATACTACATAAAAGACAAAAGAAGAGAAAGAAGAAGCGGTGGAAAGACAAAGTCAAAAGATGAAATCTGATATTCTTTGTTCTTCACTTTTGTTGGCGCCTTCATTCTGAAAATATTTATGGTAGTTGGTAATATTTATGTCAAACTTAGGTGACCATCTTTACATGCTCACCTATACTTTCTTTCAGTAACAACTGACTTCTTTATATTCAATAGTGAGGCACCCAATGTTCACCTTCATTCGTCATCCAAGATTTCTTCCTCCACCGCAGGCTTCTTTTTCTTGGGCCTAGTCATCAGTTCCCATGTTGTCACTTCATCATCTATTGGCCACTTGAAGTCTTGAGTATCCTGTCTTTGTGCCTTTTTCCTCTCCCATCTAACATCAGTGATGTTCTTAACATCCAATAGAAAATTATTAATGTCAATTTTAGCCCTGAATGCCTCATCTAAAATCTTATTAAACCCTTCAATATCCAAATCTGATCCCAAAATAAATCCCTCATTATTAGGCATCTTGCTATCAAACTCATTCTTCTAGGCATTTAAGGCCTTTACCTGATCATCTTCTTCTCTTAGGGAAGGAACAAATCTATTAAAATCTGTAGAAAAAAGGCTCAATTTAACCTCTATTTGATTCAATTTTTCTTTGAAGAATGAGAGAGCAACATTAACCTTTTTGATCTCATCTTCCACCTCTGTTACTATCTCAGGAAAATTTGATCTTAGGGTTTACAAAGAAGTAAGATTTTCAAACAACTGAACCCTGGTAGACCATTTGGTAAAATAGGGAGTCAATCTAGCAAGATACCCCATTACCTCAGTATGCAAAGCTGGCAATTTATTATAAGCATTAAGGACAACATCAGTCTTATCCTTCAAGACTTCAATCCTATGTTGTAGAATTCCCCTTAATGCACTCAAGCCAATTTCATTATTCTTTTCTCCTATATCATCCTTTTCAACCACTTCTTCTGATTTTTCCTTATCTTCAATTTGCAAAGGTTGTGGTTGTGCAAGCACATACACCACCTTAGGCTTCTCCTCTAATTCCTTCATTAACCTCTTAATCACCTGATCTTGCTGGTGTATCTAGATATGGCACATTTCTCAGTCTTTGGCCAATGCACTTGTTTCTTCTATCAATATGCTACAATTATTAGACAGTTGTTTCATTTTGTCTTCATTTAATTGTGCCCAATGTGTCATGATCTAGGATATTTCCAAATCCCTTGTATTCTATACTGACCACACCATTTGGTTGCCTACCATATTTTCTTGGATATTTACCAGTTGAGGCTTTTGATCCTTTGGGTAAAGGCTCCACATTGCAAAAGCTTGAGACTTTGGGCTATACCCAAATCCTTTGATCACATCTCCCATTTGTACCTCACTGGCCATCTTCAGATCAGGCTTCTTTCTTATCTGATCAATTATGAAAGTAGATGCCAAGTCCCAACCCTCAGCCAATAACATGCCACTATCTAATACCAATTTTCTAGCTTCTTCAGGTGAGATGTCCTCACTGTCTAGTTCATAAGACTGTAGGGCCACCAGGGCCTCATTTTTTATTGTCTCTTCCCCATCAATAGTCAACTGAGCTCTAATTTTCTCTTTCTTGTACCACCTTAAGAATTCTTTAAACTCCTTAGTCTTGATAAAGTTATCATCATCCAAAAACTATTGTTGATGTATCAGCCTTTCAACAACACAAGCCTTAAGAGGCAATTCCACATTCTCCTCCATATTAGTTTGTTTTTTCTTTCCTTGCCTAATCAATTTTCTTAGGTTATGGTCATATAACCTATTTCCAGGCACTAGGGCACTTGCTTTATCCTTTTTCTTTTCTTGCCTTTCCACTGATGGCTGGCCTATTTCCATCTTTTGCCTCTTGTTAGAAGGCTCATCTATATCATTAGGTTGTGTGGCCACTGTTAAGTCAACAATGTGGCCTTCAACTCCCTGCAACTATTCTATCTCGGCAACATCCTGCTGAGGTTGAACATATCTAGTAGGACAGGCATAGTCATTGTCACTACTACTATCATACTCAGATTCTGAATGTTCTGGCCCTTGGGCACCTTTCTTATCAAGAACAGTCTCAAGCTATTCACTAAGCACATAATAATTATCAATCATGGCTTTTATTCTATCAAAATATGGTAGATTAGGGTAAAAACCTCCAAAAGCTAACCCATTTATTTTGATTTGTCTTTCAAGGTTCAGCAACTCCTGAATCCTTGTTCTCCTTGTCTTGATCTCATCTTCATCAAGATTATTTCTTGTTGCATCCTCTTCAATACATTCACAATGAACAATTGTATTGGGGATTGTGAGAGTGTGGAATTTTCTGACTAGTGCCATGAAGCCTTCAAGATCAATGTATTTGTGTGAGGCTGTCCCCATTCTAAAACTTTCCAACCACTAGTTGACTAAATCAATGGCACCTTTGCCAATAGTAAAATTGGAAATTCTGAACTGTCTAGGGGTTAAGGTCCCCTTCCTGTGTGATGCAAAGTGCTCATTATCTGTCAATAATAATTGCCATATAAATTCTATGGTAGCTAATCTTGTTGGTACATGGTAAGGCAAGAAATGAGGTGGATGTATACATCCATATACCCTTATTATTGTAAAATTCTCCTCCAGGAAGAAATCTCCCCAATTATGGTCTCCCTCCCATTTATCCAAGTATTCACTAGGCCTTAGTAGTTTCATAATCTTAATTGGGAGCCTAGTCCTACTGATGCCCAGGCTCTGTACTATTTGATACACAATCCAATTCTTAAATGCACAGTAATCACAATCCCTAGATGTATAATTCTAAATTTTTACCTAGAACTGGATAGGATTAGTTCCATGTTGATAAAACCTCTAAGGGGTCAAATTACTTACATCCATGATCACAAAATTAAAATACAACAGGAGATGCATGAGGATGGAATAGTGTATGAACTTGGGTTCTTTCTCCGTAGGGTCCTCCATCTTATTCTGACTTGCTATAAATCCCCCATGAATCTTGTCAATGATATATTGTATATAGTCATAGCTGGTGCTAGAATGCACCTCCTATAAATCTAGCACCATCATCAATATCCTGGCATTGATCTTTTTCGCTTCCCCATCTATCCCTAGCACTCTACATAGGGCATAGGCGATGTACTTAATGTAGAAATGCAAGTCCTTAAAGTAATAAGGGCTTGTCCCAGACAAAGGATCAAGATATTTTCTCACCTCCTTAAGCATGTGTTTCTGTAACTGTCCCCTAGCAATACCAGGCTTCAAATTGTACCTCTATTCTTGCTTAGTGATGTCAATTCTGGTGGACATAGTGCTATACAAGCCAAAAGCTTGCATAAATGAATTCCTATTAAGGATGAGTAGGGAAATGCCATCATTCCTTCTAATTTTCTTGGACAAGACATCATAATGACTGGCAAGGCCTAAGAATAAATCTACATCTATGTAAACATCAGGGACAATTAACCAAGCCAAACCAGAGGTCCAAGGGTTTGAAATTGGGATAGGTCTATCAAAATTTTTATAAAAGTAGTTAAAGAGGGAAAAACTTGTTGTTCCTAGAGTAGCAGCATCCCTAATGTTGCAGTAGTCATTAGTAAGCACATTAGCATTTTCCCTCTTGTTCTGAGTTGAACCCGGCAGCAATCTAAGGAATTTATCTAAGTAATTGTGTTTCCCCTTAGCCTCTTCATCTATCTCTTCACTTCTCCCACTGGTATAAGCTACACTAACTGCTCTGCTCATGCTTTCTGTGTTTGAATCCATTTTTCTTCACCGATATTGAACCAAATCTCCTCTCAAGACTCACTTTACTTCTCTATGCACTGTTCTCAGAAAATCAAAACCTTTTAATCAACTAAATACTCTAAAACTTCTCTAATTTCTTCTCTCTTCTCAGAATACCTAGCACTTCTTCTCTCTAAAATTCTGAAAGCAAGGTAAGTTAAAATGAATCCTCATTCAACTCTTCATGGTAATTGTTCTAAGTACACAACTCATCATTTGAAAAATCATCAATTCATGTCTTCAATTCAGCATGCTATGGAATTAATTAAAAACCTAGTTGTAGCTCATGAGTGTGATAGGAAATCAAATTTATATATGTGTAAAACCTTATAAAATTAGAAGGTGATGACATGTCTCAGTGTAATTGGCTCCCTATCATATATCTCAGCTACCCTTTTCTACACAGTAATCAATATCCAAGCTTGTCATTGGACGCTGAATGATTCATGTTGTCATGTCAGACACTGCTGCCTTTTCTTATGATTTCATATTTAGTGACTACATGACTATGTATAATATCCTTGTCACTGACCCAACTCTTTAACCTTTGATTCTTCTGGAGACTTAGCGACTATGTAACTTTCCCCATCTTGGTTAACTAAAGTTACTTTATGGTGATCATGCGACATGAAGAAATCAAAGTCGTTGGATGTTAAAACTAACTCACATCTTATTCGGAGACTCCGTGACTGACAGTCATCTTTAACTTTCACGGTTATCTCCCAATCACCAAGTGTTTACTTTCCTATACAATACCCCATGACTACCCTTAGTCGCTTAATCGCTGAACACCAATGTTAAGTGTTAAATCCTTCAGAGACAATGTGACAAGCACTTTACCCTTCATTTCATCTGGAGACTACATGACATACCCTTATCTCTGAGTCAGGAGTACCTTTCCTTTGGGACCTTTTGTTTAGAGACTTTGTGACCACCGTAGGAGCTCTGAATCATTACATATAATGGCTCCCGCTAAATCACTGAGTAATCTATCATACCCTTAGATTTTATAAAGACTACGTGACAACAAAGCATTTTTTTAAAACAGTCTCTTAATCATTGAATGATCTTTTTGCATTGGGAGACTATGCCTCAAGCTTATTAATCAACTCACCTTTGGACATGTGTCTCTTTCATCACTCATCTCTGCATCACTGAATAGAAATCTGACTCAACATTTCTATCCAATGACAACCCGACTGTGTTTCATCTCAAACTACATATGGTTAGTCACGAAGTCTTAGAAACTTTCACTTAACCGCCACTCTTTCTGGAGACTACGCGACCTAAACTTTGTACTACTTACTTAACTGTAGACCAATCTAGTGATCACGCGACACAAAGAAATTGCCAAGTTTTGTGATGAACCACTAACTGTTGATCTTTTCTCATGACACTGTGACTTATCTATGGGTCATTTCGTAGACTGCTGACTTGTTTGCTCATTTAGCGTCTATGCGACATGAAGAGATCCACCAAGTCTCTTAAAGCTAAAGGAATATTCTAATTCTATGAGAGACATCCTGACACAAGCTAATCACCAAGTCTCGAGGAAAAAAGGAATATGCCATCCGGATTACGTGACAAGGTGACCAAGCTTTTAAACACATGATTTAAGTGAATCTCAAAAAGCAATGCCAAAATAGAAGTGTGATAAATGTTTAAGGGTTTTTCTCATTTTGGCCTACTAAAGAAAACCTAGGGTTTTGAGGTTTTGCATTTTCTCAGAGATTTTGACTTGAAAACCCTAAGATTTCAACAGGGAAAATACAAGGAACTGAGAGACTTTTGGCTTTAGGGAAAAAGAAACATGAGGATCACAAAACTTTTGGCGAACAGACCAAAACTGGGAATATAACCAATAGTGGCTCTAATGAGGATTGACTAAACATAGTTTATGGCAAAGAACCACAAAATCTCTGGTTGCAGACCTCTTCTAAAAATGGAGCAAAACACCTAAAGTAGAAAGGGAAATATATACAGAACTTTACAAACAAAGAAGCGAAAGATTTACATATGATACATATTCACTTGTGCATTTCTTTGATCTTTACTTAAAGAAAGGCTTCAAGAATTTCCCATGCACAGGAAACTCAAAACTTTCTCCCTCCATATTCTTTAATAAATATGAATCTTTGCCAAAATTGTTTGAAACAATATGAGGTCCTAGCCATAAAGATTCAAATTTCTTGTGCTTACCTTTGTCTTCTACCCTTGCATTCCATTGGAGAACTAAGTCACCAGCCTGAAACTTTCTTTTAGTAGCCCTTTTATCAAACAAATACTTCATCTTTTTCTATAATTTTATGTTTTCTTTTTGACTATTTCTCTTTGCTTCATCCAATTCAATCAACTGTATCATTCTATCTTGCATATGGTCAGGGACATCTAAATGTTCTTCTTGTATGAATTGGCATACAGGTAATAGATTTTTAATTGGGAATCTTGCTTGTAAACCATATACCAACTCAAAAGGAGACTTACCAGTTGCCTTCTTGAGTGTTATCCTATCAGCCCAAAGAGGTAATTTCAATTTTGTGTGTCATGTTCTTTTATTTTGTTCCAGAGTCCTTTTTAGTATCTTTAATATACTTTTATTGCTAGACTCAACTCGTCCATTATCCTATGGGTGATATGGGGATGAATATGATATTATAATCCCATACCTTTCATAGAAACTTGTCATTTATTTTGATCTAAAGCTCATAGCATTGTCCATTACTAACTTAACAGGTACACCAAATCTGGTTAAAATATTATCCATGAGAAACTCAGTAACCACCTTGCTTGTTTCTCTCCTTGTAGGGATAGCTTCAATCCATTTAGTAAAGTAATCTATGGCAACCAATATCCAACTATGCCCTGCACTTGACTTCTCCTGAAATTCACCAATAAAGTCAATCCCCCACATAGAAAAAGGAGCATCAGTACTCACTGGATTCAGCAATAGAGCACCTGCAAATTTTAGTTTATTTGAAAACTTTTGACATAGTTCACATTTCCTGACATGTATATAAGTATATTTGAACAAAGTAGGCCAATAATACCCTGCCCTTAAAATCTTATGGGCGGTGGTTTTAGCAGAAAAGTGACCTCCACATTCCCCTTCATGCATTTCAGTCAAAACTTTCTCAGCTTGGTACTTGTCAAAGCACAACAATAGTATACCATTTTTGTCTTTCCAAAACAAATCACCTTGGATCAGAGTATACCTTTGAGTTTTCAATTTTAGACTCCTCTTCTAATTTTGAAACAAATTGTCAGGACACTTAGCATTTTTGAGAAAGAAAACAATATCAGTATAATATGGTTGCCTTTCTATACTAGTAATGGCTTGGTCATGTATTTCTATCTAATTTAGCTATACTAAATCCAGGTTCTCTTCTGTCATAAGCT
>MU228077.1:713957-753386 GCA_018584345.1 Thuja plicata
AGTTCAGTTTGTTTGTTCTTAGTAACAGAAGTATTTTGATTGAAATAATTTTGAATAGTTTTGAAAACTTGGATGATGATAGATTATCAGACCAAAACCTAGATCAGTGCCTATCCTTTGGGTTACAAAGTCAATAAGCTAAAGTCTCACAGAAACAAAATATTGTAAGCTACCTTACAACCTACATGAAATTCAGATAAACTGCCTTACAAATTATCTAGTTACCTCTAGAATACTGTATCAAATCCTTGAATACTATTATGCCCCATGAAACTACCCACAAAACTTAGTTCTTTGCTTGAAAGAAACTTGTAAGTAATTAAATAGTTACCTTGTAACCAAAATGATTCAGAATGCCTTGCAGACTTAAACATAAAAAAGCATACACAAGAAATAAAGAGACAACAATAGAAAAGAGTAAAATTGCATCGTATTTTATTGATATGATCCTGCTTTCATACATGAAAAGATTTGAAGATTGAAAACACAGACACCAATTCAGAAAGTCTAATTTTCTTGCCTTTCAACTGAAGGCTGGCCTATATCCATCTTTTGCCTCTTGGAAGAAGGCTCTTCTATATCATCAGGTTGTGTGGCCACTGTTAAGTCAACAATGTGGCCTTCAGCTCCCTGCAACTATGGTATCTCAACAAAATCCTATTGAGGTTGAACATATCTAGTAGGATGGGCATAGTCACTGTCACTACTACTATCATACACAGATTCTGAATGATCTAGCCCTTGGGCACCTTTTTTATCAAGAATAGTCTCAAGTTGTTCACTAAGCACATAATAATTATCAATCATGGCTTTTATTCTATCAAAATATGGTAGATTAGGGTAAAAACCTCCAAAAGCTAACCCATTTCTTTTGATTTGTCTTTCAAGGTTCAGCAACTCCTCAATCCTTATTCTCCTTGTCTTGATCTCATCTTCATCAAGAATATTTCTTGTTGCATCCTCTTCAATACATTCATAATGAACATTTGTATTGGGGATTGTGGGAGTATATAATTTTCTGAATATTGCCATGAAGCCTTCATGATCAATGTATCTATATGAAGCTGTCCCCATTCTGCAACTTTCCAGCCACTGGTTGACTGAATCAATGGCACCTTTGCCAATAGTAAAATTGGAAATTTTGAACTGCCGAGGGGTTAAGGTCCCCTTCCGGTGTGATTCAAAGTGCTCATTATCTGTCAATAATAATTGCCATATAAATTCCATGGAAGCTACTCTTGTTGGTACATGGTAAGGCAAGATATGAGGTGGATGTATACATCCATATACCCTTATTATGGTAAAATTCTCCTACAGGAAGAAATCTCCCCAATTATGGTCTCCCTCCCATTTATCCAAGTATTCACTAGGCCTTAGTAGTTTCATAATCTTAATTGGGAGCCTAGTCCTGCTGATGCCCAGGCTCTGTACTATTGGATACACAATCCAATTCTGAAATGCACAGTAATCACAATCCCTAGATGTATAATTCAGAATTTTTACCCAGAACTAGATAGGATTAGGTCCATCTTGATAAAACCTCTGAGGGGTCAAATTACTTACATCCATGATCAAAAAATTAGAACGCAACATGAGATGCATGAGAATGGAATAGTGTAAGAACTTGGGTTCTTTCTCCTTAGGGTCCTCCATCTTCTTTTGAGTTTCTATAAATCCCTAATGCATCTTGTCAATGATATATTGTATATAGTAATAGCTGGTGCTAGAATTCACCTCCTGTAAATCTAGCGCCATTATCAATATCCTGGCATTGATCTTTTCTGCTTCCCCATCTATCCCTAGCACTCTACATAGGGCATAGGTGATGTACATAATGTAGAAATGCAAGTCCTTGAAGTAATAAGGGCTTGTCCTAGACATAGGATCAAGATATTTTCTCACCTCCTTAAGCATGTGTTTCTGCAACTGTCCCCTAGCAATACCAGGCTTCAAATTGTACCTTTGTTCTTGCTTAGTAATGTCAATTCTAGTGGACATAGTGCTATACAAGCCAAAAGCTTGCATAAATGAATTCCTATTAAGGATGAGAAGGGCAGTGCCATCATTCCTTTTAATTGACTTAGACAAGACATCATAATGATTGGCAAGGCCTAAGTACAAATCTACATCTATGTAAACATCAGGGATAATTAACTAGGCCAAACCACAGGTCCAAGGGTTTGAAATTGGGATAGGTTTATCAAAAAATTTATAAAAGTAGTTAAAGAGGGAAAAACCTGTTGTTCCTAGAGTATCAGCATCCCTAATGTTTCAGTAGTCATCAGTAAGCACATTAGCATTTGCCCTCTTGTTCTGATTTGATCCTGGGAGCAATCTGAGGAATTCATCTGAGTAATTCCATTTCCCCTTAGCCTCTTCATCTATCTCTTCACTTCTGCCACTGGTAGAAGCTACACTAACTGATCTGCTCATGCTTGCAATGTTTGAATCCCTTTTTCTTCACCGATATTGAATCAAATCTCCTCTCAAGACTCACTTTACTTCTTTGTGCACTATTCTTAGAAAATCAAAACCTTTTAATCAACTGAATACTTTGAAACTTCTCTAATTTCATCTCTCTTCTCAGAATACCTAGCACTTCTTCGCTCTGAAATTCTAAAAGCAACGTAAGTTAAAATGAACCCTCAATCAACTCTTTATGGTAATTTTTCCAAGTACATGTCTCATCATTTGAAAAATCATCAATTCATGTCTTCAATTCAACATGTTGTGGAACAAATTAAAAACCTAGCCGTAGCTCATGAGTGTGACAGGAAATCAAATTCATATATGTGTAAAACCTTATAAAATTCAAAGTTGATGACATGTCTCACTGTAATTGGCTCCGTGTCATATATCTCAGCTACCCTTTTTGACATAGTAATCAATAGCCAAGCTTGTCATTGGATGCTGAATGATTCATGTTGTCATGTCAGACACTGCCACCTTTTCTTATGATTTCATATTTAGCGACTACATGACTGTGTATAATCTCATTGCCACTGACCCAACTCTTTAACCTTTGATTCTTTTGGAGACTTAGCGACTATGTAACTTTCCCCATCTTGGTTAACTAATGTTACTTTCTAGCGATCACGCAACATGAAGAAATCAAAGGCATTGGATGTTAAAACTAACTCACATCTTATTCAAAGACTCCATGACTGATAGTCATCTTTAACTTTCACGGTTATCTCCCTGTCACCGAGTGTTTACTTTCCTTTACAAGACCCTACAACTTCCCTTAGTTTCTTAATCGCCGAACACCAATGTTAAGTGTTAAATCCTTCACAGACAATATGACAATTACTTTACCCTTCATTTTATCTGGAGACTACACAACATACCCTTATCTCTGAGTCACAAGTACCTTTTCCTTTAGGCCCTTTTATTTAGAGACTTTGAAACCACCATAGGATCTCTGAATCATTGTATCTAATGGCTCCCACTAAATTGCTGAGTAATCTATCATACCCTTAGATTCTCTGAAGACTATGCAACAACAAAGCTTTTTTTGACACAGTCTCTTAATCGCTGAATGATCTTTTTGCATTGGGAGACTACGTGACAAGCTTATTAATCAACTCACCTTTGGACACGTGTCTCTTTCATCACTCATCCCTGCATCACTGAATGGAAAGCTAACTCAGCATTTCAATCCGGTGACAACCTGATTGTGTTTCATCTCAAACTGCATATGGTTAGTCACGAAGTCTCAGCAACTTTCACTTAACCGCCACTCTTTTTGGAGACTACGCAACCTGAACTTTGTACTATTTACTTAACTGTAGACCAATCTAGTGATTACGTGACACAAAGAAATTGCCAAGTCTCATGATGAACCACTAATTGCTGATCTTTTCTTGTGACACCGGGACTTATCTGTGGGCCCTTTCACAAACTGCTGACCGTTTTGCTCATTCAGCAACTATGCAACATTAAGAGCTCTACCAAGTCTCTTAAAGCTAAAGGAATATTCTAATTATATGAGAGACATCCTGACACAAGCTAATCACAAAGTCTCGAGGAAAAAAGGAATATGCCATCCAGATTACACAACTAGGAAACTAAGCTTTTAAACACATGATTTAAGTGAAGCTCAAAAAGTAATGCCAAAATAGAAGTGTGATAAATGTTTAAGGGTTTTTCTCATTTTGGCCTACTAAAGAAAACCTAGGGTTTTTGAGGTTTTGCATTTTCTCAGAGATTTTGACCTGAAAGCCCTAAAATTTTAACAAGGAAAATAATAAGAACTGAGAGACTTTTGGCTTTAGGGAAAAAGAAACATGAGGATCAAAAAACTTTTGGTGAACAAACCAGAACTGGGAATACAACCAACACCGAGGGCATCGAAGAACTCTGTTGTTATTTTCAAGAAAGCCCTAAATTTGAAAAATGATGGCGACCACTTCAAGAACCATAAAGATTAAGAATGATAAGAAGAATATGGTTAGGCTAATAAAGAATAGCACCTATGTGGAACCAAAGTACAAGATATGCCCAAAGATTGAATCACAACCTGATGAATCCAACGTATTTTTGAGAATCCCACCTAGGGTTTTTCTAGTAGAGGATGTAAGGTCCTACATTCACTGCAAGATCTCTAAAATAAGTGATCTAGAGATAGACCAATCTTACCAGAAGCTATGTTATGTTTTGGTAAACAGGTTGTTCTTTTTCACTTTAACTCCAAAATACCCAAATACTAAAGAATCAATCGAATACAACAGTTGGGAAATGCAAATGAATAACTAATTTCCCTCTAAATTTGAAGGTACTGCTCCCTTTAATAAATGATTTTCAATGAATATGAATTTTTCCCAATCTAACAGGGGTATGTTCTTAACCTAAGAACAGAAGAGGTAAACCAAGCTAGGCGTAGATAGGAACTAGCTCATGTAGATTAAATTCAACTAAATCTAGCAAGTATGTAGACCGTAGTAAACATACGAGCTCTAAAAACTAGTAATATAATGACGGGTAATGAAGATGCAAATGAAAAATTAAGGTTTGATGAAAAAGTAACAATGAGTTGATCTATTTCATAGGAACATCTCCAAAACATAGACTAACACTAGATTCCCCTCTTGTTAACTGTATCACATCATAATACAGAACTTCGGTTCAATCATAAACTATAAATCTAATTTCAAGGAAACATTTAAATCAATAGAAAGATAAATGCAATGTAATGGAATAGTTAAAGCAATGGTATTCAGACATACACAAATTTGACTTAGAAAAATGTCATTCTTCACACCAAAATTTAGCCGACCTTTTTTATTGACTTGGAAAATAGTACATATAGAGTTCCAAAGTTGGACCATTACAAAAAGGGTAATCTAAACGGGTCCACTTCTCTAATGAGAAATGATAAACAAAAGTTTATCTATTACAATAAATATAAAAATTTAGTACAAGAGGGAATCTATCTATGCTTTTGTTTTCTTCCCCTTGTCTAAGTTATCCCTATAGGTAGTGACAGTTGTAATGATTGGGATGAGCTCTTTGTGCCTATTGATATGGACATTTGTATATCTTATGAGCCATCTGGAATGTTCTTTGGCCAGGATCTTGATCGCATCTATCTGATCTTTCAGCTCTTCCATGGCTTTAAAAATGCATCCACTCAATTTTTGGAGTTCTAGAACCTTGTCCAAATGGGAGGAAGACTATTCTTCCAGCTTATGGACATAATCAGAAAATTATTTCTGCATACTGGCCAATCCAATCATTTCTTTGCCCTAATCACTTGTCTGTGATTCCATGTGTAGACCCTGAAGGAGTTTAAAATATTTTTTCTGCTCCTACTTGATTTTGACATCTGTCTGTTGCAACCTTGCTTCAGCTTGGATAATCATCTTGATCTTAAATTCTAGGCTTTGAAGCCATTTGATCAAAGGCTCATCTCCTTTCTATAAGATCTTGGCCTTTAATGCCTACTTGGTCTTCATTTTAACTACCACGTGCAACATTACTATACATTATTGACATCTCACTCTCTTTGATGCAAGAGTTTACAAATTCTTATTAATATTATTCCTCTTTGTTTCCATCCTTAGGAGAGCATTACCTAGTTTATCAAAAACTACCAGTCCCTCAGATTTGAGCCTCTCGTTCCATCTCTTGCCAATCTGCCCAAAATGTCTGTCCTCTTGCAACTTGGATATGATGGCCTAATTTTCTACAGCACTGGGATCAAAAGTGGTCTGAGTACTAGGGACACTTGTAATCAAAGTGATCAACTATCTGATGAAATTTGTCAACTCATTAACTTCTGCCTTGAGTTGTACTTTACCAATTTTGAGCTCTTCGAGTTCTTCTTCAATTACCACATTGGTGGACTTCCACCAATCCACCTTAGTGGCATGCTAAGCCAGTCCCATGTCAAATGACTCTAGCTTGAAATTGGAAGTAGTCAAATCTTCAAACCTGCCTTCCTTAGTTGGCTTTGCTACCTCCATAGTCAAATGTCCAGTTTCAGGATCTCAGCCTAGTGTAGACATCATCTTCACATTCTTTACTTTTCTCATAGTCGTATTGGGTTGCAAGGCCCGTGAAAGGGTATCTTTTCTCTAATTCCCTTCTTCTACTCTCTTCCTTTTATGCTCCAAAGTGCTCTCTATCCAAGATTCAACACTAGTAACTTTGGAGGCAGAGACCATTTCTTCTATAAACAACTTCCTGATCACGAGAGGGGTAGCTTTGGGTCTAGAAGTGAATGGGTTCACCAAAGTGGGAGAGGAGGAGACTAATTTAATGACTTTAGCCACTTTTTGTTGTTTCCCAATCTCCTCATATTATTCTGTGGTAGAAGTACTAGAGCTATCTTCACCCACTTCTACTATGAGACAAGATCCTCGCCTTGGAGTATCTTGGGCTGAAGTATCACCTTGTGTGCCCTTGGTACTGACTTGAGCTGGTTGCTCTATTTTTGTATACTTAATAGACTCAGCCATAGACTTGACTAGTTTTGTAGTGACTACTTCTTCCATGGAGCCAATGATAGGGGTTGAGCCACCTCTACATGTCATGTCTAACGAAATCATCTTTTCAGGAGGCTCATGACCTCCACCCACTGGTTGAGCTGAGTCCTTGGCTATAGTTGGGATAGTTATTAGAGATTATGTGGGAGTTCTCCTACTCTCTTTTGCTAGTGTCTATCAAGATAGGGACTTCCTTTTTGACCACTTTCTCCTGCCCGTTGTCCATTCAACCCATTTTCCATTCTTATATAAATCCGACCCATCAAGGTTTCCAAGTTATCAATAGCTTGGCCTAACATGGGTTCTAAGCTTATGGGGAGGGGCTTGATCTTCTCTAGGTATGTATCATCATACATATTCCAGTCATCATCTTCTAGCCCTTCAACTATAATGTTAACTTTGAACTTTTTGATTTGTTCAATAGTTAACCTTGCATAGACCCTTTCTCTGCTCTTCAAGTCATCTTTGCAGTTGGCCCAATAATCTTTAATATCATCAATGTGATGGATCAAGAAACCCATTTGAATATAATCTCAAGCATAGTCCACAGGATCATACTGCGGCCTCAGGACATCATATGTTTCTAAATGAAACTTCTTTGAGAATGTTTTCAAAATATTATTTGCATTGGACTGGGATGCACAACTGTAGGCTCTGATGGTCATCGAGAAGTTGTATCCTTTATTTTGGGTGCCCACATAGATCATTTTCACCTGGACTGCTTGCCTCATCATCTCAACAAGCACCATAATGTCATCTGGATATCTGGTTAGCTTCAGAGGGAAATCATCAAATCTTGCAAGATGAATGTATGAGAGATTGGTAAACTTAATAAAATAAGCTCCAAATTGGCTGATGAATGCCATGGCTTCTGGAGAAAATCTCCTTTTTAGGAAACCTTGTAACTCCCTGCACAATCTCATTGTAAATGCATCATTAACCTTGAGATATTTAGTATAATTGTTATGCAATTGTAGACAGGGGAAGAACTCATACTTCTTCAAATCTTCTGGAAATTCTTCTAATCTAGGAAGTCTCGGCCAAAGTTGAATAGTAGCCAAAATGTATAATAGAACAGATGACATGTAGAACTCATTTTGATGTTTAGCTCTCTTTAGGGCATTGGAGAGATTTTTTCTTACCATGATGGCCCAATCAATAAAATGGTGTTGAGAGTAAATCACCTGGACTAGGAAGAAATGATGCTCAACAAAATTTAGCGCATCACTCTGACCTCTGATCCTATGAAGAAATACTAGGATATCTATAATCTTTGGCTTCAGGTTTGTGCCATATAGAGTTTTGGTCAACTTGTCCTTGGTGCTCTTAGACTCCTAGAACCATGTCTTCATAATCTCCTTCTTCCACATGGCTTTATTCGCTCGATATTCAGTGACCGCTTGAATGTATGTCATCTTCGAATACTCAGTTTGTTCTGGAATGTGAAGGGAGTTCTAAATAGAATATCTGTCAATAGAGAGTAGCACAGTGTATTCAAACAAGAGTATTTTCTTGGTGTCTAGATTATAGTGAGCTATACATTCTCTAACAAGATGAGGAGCTTGAATTTCCACTGGGAAGCCGATGGCTTCGACTAGTCCAGTCTCCTTCAGTTTTTCAGTAATGGGATGCATTGGTCCACCTTCAATCTATCCTGGAAGCTTTGCAAGTCAAAGAACTTCAGAGAAGTGTCTGTAATGTTGTTCCAATCAGAGGTGATGTCATTCACTCCATCAAACCCCATAAATATGGTATCCATGTTTCAATTGATTTGAAATAGGAACTAGGGATGTATCTTGAGAATGTAAGATCAGAGAACAACTTGTTGTTGAGAATTTCAAATTTAGACAGTTCATCAAAAATATTGTAGTTCTTCTCTGTATCACTTCATTGTATTTATAATTTTTGAATTCTTACCATTAACGGTCAACTTCCCATGCCACATGAATGAATAAATGCAAGCATTTATGAAAAATCTTGTTAAGAGGTAAAACAGCTTTATTTGAATTAATTACTTTGCCTCTATGGGCCATTAAGAAACATCTTTTCATTTTGATAACTGTAACGGTAATTTTTTGGAGGTAGCGGATAATTAATTTTCCACTTCTCCTTTGGGCAGAGAAATGCTTTTGGGATGCTCCTTTCTCATAAATCTGCCAAGGGAGGATTTTAGCCTATTGAGATGCTAAAATGATATGTATTGATTTCATCATCTTTCTTTATACCTTAGATCATCTATGAGACATATTCTTCTCTAATGCCCTTATATTTTAGTGATTTGGCAGAAAATGTACTTCCCAGGTCAAAACCTACCTGATGGAGTAGTGGAGAAACCATTTTCCACTTTTCTGCCATTGAGACTTCCTTCTTATATTCTTCATCATTTGATCATCTGTTTGACTTGAATGGATCTATGCCAAGTCTAGTTGCCTTTCTAAACTCCAATTATCTATTTCCAAATTCAATCTGACCGCTGATACTTTTGAAAAAACCCACCATGGAAAACACACTCTTCAAGTGATTTTCTACCAAGGAGAAGCCCGAAACCAATTTTCTGCCAATGTTGAATAATGAAGTGAGAACGCCAAGGACTTCAAATGTAAATAGAACCAATGTTATAATCCTCTAAAACATGACCTTTACCAAATTTTGGAAGCTAACAAACCCAATGAAACACGATCTCAGATACATATTCCCTCTGGCTTGCAAAGGAGAATTCAATTTGGGGAAATCCAATAAAGGCCTCCTAGCCTAAGGGGAAAGCTAGACTTAGACTCAAGACTTACATGATGATTTGAAACTACTACCAAGTACTAGACATCCATTTTTTCCTAAAGGTATGCGGAACAAAAATGGGGCAAGATGATGTAGAAGTGAACCTGAAGGAAGAGCATAAATACTTAGAGGTTAAAGGGATAACTAATGCCCTATATTTCTCAAGGGTTTTCAAAACTGACTGGATTAAGTTAGTTTTGAGTAGAATGCATGATCAGAAGTTGTGGTTAGATCAACCTAAGAAAATCACTAAGGATGTGTTGCATGTTGTAACTAGTTATCCAATAACTGACAAGCCTAAGGCACATAAGCATCCCTCCAGGCCAGAATTTGAAAATATCACAAAAGTTATGTGGGATAACAGAGGTCTCAAGGTAAACACCATCACCGACAAGGAATCGAGGTTTGGTGCATGTGTAATTTCTTACAAGATCTTTCAGGCAAGCAGGATTAACAGCATAGCTTCTATAGTAATAAGCACAACTTACAAGATAGTGACAAAGGTAATATAGATGGATCTATGTGGGATCCTGTTAAAGAAACTTGATGAGAACATGACAACAATAAGGTCTACAAAGACTAACACATGTAAGTTCATCTCACTTGTCATGTGTATATTCTTGTACTTTTAAGAATACTTTCCTTCAGTAGGAAAAGTGAAATGGGATACTACAAATCCGGTCACACTACAAATTAGTGAACTTATCAAGTCACTAGGTAACAATTTTGATTCAGTGATGACTTCATACTTCCTTGAATTCAAGGAAAAGATGATGGAAATAGTGAAGATCCCTGAGCAACTAATTGAGAAACATAGGGATGAGATATGTTTTATGGTGGATACAAATTTAACCCACATAAAACCGGATGTACCAAGAATAGCTTGGGTAGCCCCTCTTGATTGTGAAATCAACATAGATCAAGAAACCAATGCTATTGATGCATTGATTAATGAACTAGTTGATAGGAAACAACCAAGGTTTGGCACTTATAAAGAGGCCAAGTCCAAGACAAAAATAGGCCTAGTCATTAAGAAGACTATCAACAAAAAGAATAAGATGGTTATGAATCTTGAAAAGATTCTATCAATTAATGAGGAGGAACAAACAGAGGAAATTGATGAATAGGGTGCCATTGGTGAAGGGCAAGATGAGAAAAAATCAGATTTTGAGGCAACTAAATCTGATACACATCCACCTCCTACAAAGAAACAAAGGACAAGGAACCAAACTACTAAGATCGATACCACACCTCTTAAGAAAGGTCAAGTAAGGACCTATAAGAGGAAGCAACCAACAGAGAAATAAATGAAGCAACCAACAGAGAAACAAATGAAGAAGCCAATAAAGAAACAAACAAAATAGAAAAAAGAGAAAAAAAAACCACCTACAAAGAGGAGAAAAAGATTGGTCAGGACAAAAGCTGACATACAAGACACAAAAGAGGATGAGCCAGATGTAGTTAAGAAAAAATTCAAAAATCAAACAAATGATGAGGCTTTTGATTCTATTGTTGCAACTGGCACCGTGTCTGCTAAGAAAATTAGACAATGGGATAAACTTGAGCGAGAGTACCAAAACAAGATACAAGATGCAATCATCAAGGCAATGGTAAAATTCAAATATGTACCAGCTAAATTTTTCAATCAAATACCCAACGAGATGGGTAACAAAATCTCACAACAATGGTCATATGTTCTACATATAGAAAGAGAAGCAAGGGAGAGGGTACTTGTCACACTTATGCCTCCCAAATCAAAGATGGAAGAAATCAAGGAAATAATAAAGAACTCTAGTAAATTTGTAGCTAAGATAAAAGCTAACAAAGTTCTAGAAGATAAGTTTATAGAGCTAGATAGTATGACCGAGACCAAATGGAGACAACTCTTAGATATGCTTGCAGAGTCAACAAGTCATGAGAATCAATTACTTCTCACTGACACACCTCATGTAGAGGAGGAGAAAGATAAGGCAATTCCTAAGCACATTTCTTTGGAAAATGTAGATAATGTTGCACCAATTGACTTAGAAAAAGTCATGGATGATCTTGACATTCAAGACATCCCTTAGTATGATTTAGATAAAGATCCTTAAAAAGAAGATGATGTAATATTTATATCTCTTTAGGATCAAATCAAGAAAAAACAATTAGAGACTCAAGAAAATAAATACATGGATGTTGTTGATGAAATATGGCCAGACACATCAATTATAGATATCACAGGTATGGACCCTATCCATCAACTTCAAAAATGTGAAGATGTCACTGCTCAATAGGATCAAATCGATGAGAAGGACACAGCACTAGATACAACATAGGTGAGCACTCAGGATAATATGCCAGTGTTAAAAAAGGCCATATATCTACTAGAAGGTAGTGAAGAGTCAAATGCAGTAGATACTAGCATACCTGAGGATAAGGGTGATGCAGAGACAAAGGACACAACTGATGAAATAAAGGATACAACTGTAGAACAAGATACAACCGATGATCAGAAAGATTCTACTGATCAGAATAAGGAAGAGGATAAAAAGGAAGAAGAGGACAAGAAGAAAGAAAAGGGTGAAGAGGCAAACATAGATGGTTAAGAGAATAAAATAGAAGATAAATCTATAGAGACACCCAAGGTTGGTGGAGAGACGTCTTCACAAAACCAACAGGTGAACCCCGAGTGGAAAACACAAGAAGCATCATCAAAAAATCCTTCACTAAGTGCATCAGAAAAGACAAATAAACTAGAAATGGTAGTTCATACATCTGCATCCACACAAATCTCAAGGAAGGAGAGAAAGCATAAGAATCTAGTCACTCTTGATGAAATTATTGAGATTCTAGTTTGTGATCCTAGAACATTGGATCCAAGTGAATTGACAAAGTATGTATGACTTTGTGAAAAGAAAGAAATAAAAGACAAGTTGAGGAAAGCCACAAAGGAAGAAAAGGTACTTGAAGTAGCATGAGGGATACTTCAATAAATTGTACCTGATGTAGATGTTGATCAAACAGCCCCAATGCTTGATCAATTAATGGTTCTCACAGATGCAATCACATCTTAGAACATAGATGTTGAGAAGGCTATGGAGGATAGACTTGAACAGAAATATGAGTTCAAGTTAGCTTAGAAGATAAGCCAAGAAGTGGCATTTCAAAAGGTAAAGCTTTCTAAACTGGTTAGGACAATAGATCCAATAATCTCAGAAGCTATTACCTTGTTACAAAAGCTATGCACACTAGATCAACTCACCAAGGAGTATACCGACAAGATAGTACAGATAGATGTTGATCTTAAAACAAGTGCATAAAGTCTCATGAACACTAAAGAGGCAATCAAATTGCACAATGAGCAGCTCAAGAAAGCTCAAAAATTGAGACAAGACATTCAGATTCCAAAAACCAAGTTTAGAGATGAGGTAAATGAGATTCAAGAACAACTCTTACTGACACTCTCACTACTGCAACAACATATGACAGAGGAAAAAGCATTAATTGCCACCCTAGAAATCTCTTTCCTAGACAAAATTTATGATATGCATGCTTGAATAGAGCTAGAGCACATGGCACTAGAACTCCTGAAAGAAAAATGGGAGAAATTACTCAAAGATATCAAGAACACCCGTTCACATATTCTTGACACATTGTAAGTTACACATTTTTGTCACATTTTTTACAACTTATAATTTGTACATTTTTTTCATGATTATCAAATAAAGGGGGAAATGATATATACAGTCAACAGTAAAAAGGGAAATGTAAGATGAAATGATTTGTACAGTCAGTCATTTGAAAGAGAAAAGAACACACAATATATAGTACAGAGAAAAGTATACATGTACATATACTTATACTATGCCAATGCATATATTTAGGGGGAGTCATATAATGACAAGGATATATACATGGTGTACATACTAAGCACTCTAGTATTATGCACATATCAGTTTTTGATACTAATGTCAAAGGGGGAGATTGAAGGAATTATATTTTGCGATTAGTATATACAAGGAAAAATATGATCTACACCATTAGTTTACACTACATTGAGAGACAGGGAAAAACACTATCCGATGCCAAGGTTACCCAATACTGCAAAGTACAAAGCATCCCAACAAACACTATTTAGTGTTACCCAATGACAAAAAAGGACAAGGGAACCTGACGAGTAACCAACAGTGAAACCCGACGAAACAGCAAAGAGAGGAACCCAATAGATGAAGGTAACCTAACGACCAGTTCAATGAAGGAACACCGATAGACTTTTAGTTCAACCCAATGATCAAGAATCGATAGTCAGTTACATCCCACAAAAAGTGGATCTGACTTTCCACGCCAGATAAATCACTAAATTTTTATATTTAGCTTTTTGATTTGTTTTAAATCCATTATGTGTGGAGAAAGCAATGTAATTATTATTATTTTAATTAGTTTAACTATTTTAAAACATGCAAACTAAAGGATCAAGGTCAAGTTGTATACCTTGGATCTAGAGTTAACATTGTAATGTGTGATTCAAGAATAGGTCAAATACTTGTATAAATATATGCTCAATCTATTGTGAACAAATTTTTATTCGATGATGATTGTAGCCACTGAGAACATCTAAGGATCAGACAAGAGAATTCATGCAGAAGGATAGAAAAGGATCAATTCAGTTTTCAAGAACAAAACATAGGCTACTAACGAGCAGGAAAATGTATTAATCAATCACTATAGGTGATATTCATATTATGAGAGCTTTAATAGATTTGTGATCACCAATTAGAGATTTTATACAGTCAAGTCAAACATATTGTACTCATTCTAACAAGTGTAGTACACTTAAGAAATCATTTCAAGAAAGGTGGACTTAACAGTCCTATTGTAAATCTCTTAACCGAGTGCACACTTCGTTAGTGTTGGTAAAAGCTCTTAACATAGTAGATCTTAATAGGTCTCCACTTTAATACTCTTAACAGGGTAGATCATCAGAAGTGATCAATTGTAAGCCTTTACCAACTCCCTTCCATTCTGCAGATAGTGAATTTTTGTGGGTGTCATCCCCACCACAATTTTTACTTCCTAACAGGAGTTTTCTATGATATCATATCTTGTGTTATGTGTTTATTACTTTCCTGAATATTTCTATGAATGTTGCAAACAATTAAATATTATGAATTAATACTACATGCATAAGAAGGAACATCAGATATGGTTGGTAATACAGTAAATAATGAATACTAATGATCAAAGGTGAAAAGTGTTAAAAATTTTAGAGGTACTGATTCACCCCTCCCCTCTCAGTACTACTTCCCATTAATCCCAACAATCATCATGTGTTATATCAGTTTGCACATGAACATTTTCTATATCAGTTTGCACATCAACACTTGTATATTAGTTTGCACATCAGCATGTGCTATATCAATGATGCAGGAGCATCTTGGGTCATTGGCAATCCTGCACAACCAAAAATATGTTTTTTTTTTTCTCTAGTATGTTTCGAGGCCACTCAGGTAATACTTTGTTGCTCGGGCTCTACTGATCAGTAATGCTTGTTATGGGTTAGTCTATGTTGCTCAAGTTTCTTTCCCTCAGGCATGCTTTTTTTTTGTTTAGGTTCTTCTCTCGGGCTTGCTTGTTTTTGTTGCTTAGTTTATTCTCTCGAGCATGCTTGGATTTCTTCTGTCACTAGGGTTTTTTTCCTATTTCTTAGGTTCTTATTTTCCCGAGCCTCTCTATTTCTTTGTCAACCTTTGCCCAAGATGTTCATTTTTGGAGTTTGATCTAATGGCCGAATTCTTTATTTAATTTATGTTGCTAGATTGATTTGGGATCTCTCATTGCATCTATGTGGACCTAAATCTAGCTCTCCCTTATGGATTTGAGAACCAACCTCTTGTGGTGGACTTTTGTATATATTTGGTTGTATGTTCTTAGTTTAGGTATCAATCTTAGAGCAACAAAGAAACTATTTAGATATTGAGATTGAAGGTCTATGATCTCTGTTGTATGAAGAACTTATTATAATTCATTGAATATATGGAAAAAAAATTGGGAAGGCCTTATATCCTAGCATGTAATTATTTTGATCAAGTTAATATAAAAGGATCTATGTGTTTTCTTCTCTCACTGTGTTTGGCTTCCGCATTGTGTTTGTAAGCTGGTTTGGTAGTTGGGTGAGCCTCAGACCCGTCCTATTGGCCCTCCTTTTGTCAGGTGGTATCAGCGCATGGTGAGATCTAGTTCCTTCTTGAAACCCTAACCCTAGTTGGTATTTTTGTGGGGTGGCAGATTGCAATCTGACCTACAATTGCAGAGGGATTCAAGATGGTTCATGGGAGAGGAAATACAGATAGCCCAACACAGAGGAAGACATATTGATGATGTTAGTGATGATGAAATTGAAGAGGTTCAATGTGAAGATACACCTGCACCTGTGATGAATCAGGAAGAAGAGCGATTTCTGAGAGTTTGACAAGTTTGAAATCCACACCTCAGTTTAATCTTCCTAAGTAAAGTGGAAAACTAGATTCTGATGAGTTGATTGACTGGATAACAGAGATGGAAAAGTATTTTAAATATGACAATATAGCAGAAGATAAGAAGGTGAAGATTGCAAGCACAAAGTTGAAAGGTCATGCATCCCTATGGTGGGAACATCTACAACTAGATCAGAAGAAGAAAGGTAAAGACAAAATCAAGGTATGGGATAAGATGGTAAAAAAATTGAAAGGAAAATTTATACCTTGTGATTATCAGATTAACCTAATCTAGCGAATGCAAAGTCTGAAGTAGAAAGAAAAATCAGTAAAAGACTATACTGAAGAATTCTATAGATTGGACATCAAATCTGGAGATGTTGAGGATGAAGTGGAAAGAATTGCAAGATAACTGAATGGCTTGAGAAATTCTATACAAGATGAGATCAGTTTGGTCAAGATGGAAAGCATTGAGGAGGCATACCAATTTTCTAAAATTTGAGGAAAAGTTGAACAGAAGATATGAACAAAGACAAAGAGACAGAGGAGGTAGATTCCCTAGAGCAAGAGGTAGATCTCATGGTGAGAATAGTAGATCTAAACCAGAAAAATCAAATTCAGATACAACACAAGATAAAGGAAAGACTGGATGGAAAGGTGGAAATTCATACCAAGTCAGGGTAATTAATCTAGAGGTGGTCATAGCAGAAAAGGATTCCAAGTTACTTGTTAAAATTTTGGTGAAGGACATAAATATTTTGAATGAAAACATGCAAGCAAGAAAGGTAGTAGTAGCATAAATGCATTGGTGCAAGAGGATAAGAAAGATCTAATCAGGAAACATTTGTTCAAGACCAGATGTAGAGTTGCAGACAAAGTTTGGAAAGTGATTGTTGACAATGGAAGCTCGTAGAATCTGGAATCTAAGGAAATGGTTTCAAAATTGCAGTTGGAGAGGATGAAACATCCAAATCCCTATCAAATCTCATGGATCAAGGATGATCATACATTAATGGTGAGTGAAAAAAATTTTGTGAATCTGAAAATTGGAAAGTATTATGATAAGGTTTTCTGTGATATTGTTAGAAACACTAAGAGGGGGGTGAATCAGTGTTTGTCAATTATTTTTATTTCAGAAAATTTAAACTTAAATCAAATAGATAGAAAATTAAGCACAACACAAGGTATGATTATGGGGAAACCTTGATCAGAGGAAAATCTCGGTGGGAATTAGTACCCACAAATGATTGTACTAGTCTTATGAACCTATAAGAGTTCCTTTGCCCTGTTAGGAGTAGTCTTTACAATGCAAGTAAAATGACCCTATTAGGAATCTTTACAAAACCTTGTTAAAGGTGGTTGGCTCACTACCAGAGATCACTAATCAATAGGATGAAGGCTACAACCTTCAGATAATAGATATACACTATATCAAAAGATGAACTGTTGTAATGATATTGTTGTCTGATCAATTCCATTTATGCACTGATGCTTTAATATCTTGAAGACTTCTACTTCATACTGATTTTCTTATTTTTCTCTTCTTAATATCTTCTCTTCTTATTTTCCATTCCACCACTAAATACAAAAGTGCATGTCTAGTATATATACATGCCTGAATAGACGCAACCAAAAACAAGACCTTAGTCAACCCAAAAACAACATACACAACACTTCCAAAAAAATTGGCTTAAGCATGTTTAAATGAGTGTTAAAGACATATTTACAAACATATTAAAATAGGCACATGGTCATTACAAAATAGAATATTATGCGCTAATCCAAAATCTAAAGTCGGCTTCATACTCTATTTTATGAACTACTAGTGGCTCTTGAACTTCCTTTAACTTCTCTGTACTGCTATATCATACCATGTGTGTATAGACTAAGATAAATTACATGTCATAAAGCTTAATTATGGAGGTGCATAGTTTGACTCGATCGTACACACGTGCATTGGTGCTCTGATCAACTGCATATCTATGTACTGCTCTATTTTCTATACTTAGCCAATTTTGATCTTCAAAGTTTATTGTCAAACTTCATATGACTTTGTTGTCATAATGACAACATAGAATAAGTCATATACACCCTAATTTTAAACTTTCCAACAATCTCCCCCTTTTTCATTAATGGCAACAAAGGAATGTGGCCAAGTTACTTAATCTTTGACTTAACAACAAAAAACTATATATCATAACTTTGGCTATATATATCATACTCCTTATATACATACACTACTCCCCCTTTGACATTAATGACAAAGGTGTCAAAATTTGTAAGTCTCTAGGTACTTACTCAGAGTACACATCTAGATACGCAATCTAAAGAGTCTTAATCTCTTGCTACCAAAATTCCTTTAGTGCATCAACAATCTGAAGATGGGTACATAATGCATAGGTGAGTTTCTCCATCTTTGTCAAATCCATGTAGGTTCCTTGATCAGATGTGACAATTTTTGCATCTATCTATTTTATGTTCTCATTCAAGATAGCTAAGGAGGGCTCAAGTGCATTTCTTATTTGTGTTTGCCTGGTCCTTATCTTGTTGATCTCTACCTTGGCCTTTTCAATTTTCTCTATCTGACCTTGATAGATATTGTTGTAGATGTTGATGTATTGGGAGGATGTTTCAACTAATTTTCTAATGTTTTCAACCAAGATGTTTTCTTCTTCAATCTTCTTGATGTTCTTCAAAGTGAATTTTCCTCTGTCCATACAATTTTCTATCACTTTCCTACCTTTTGCTACTAACTCTTTCAGAATTGTTTGACCAATCTTCAAGGAGTTTAGATCTAGTGAGAAGTTCTTGATCAGTTCATCTAATCTTCCCTTTTTGTACTCATCCTCTGCAGTTTTAGTAGCTGACTCTACTAAGCATGTGAAGTTTTCTTTGAAGCAACTCATGATGTTGTCAACATCATCCACTGACTAGATATTTGCCAATTTTTTATCTGTTGGTACTAGGTCGTTCAAAATTTTCACTGACTCTAGAAAGAGAGGGTTTCTCATAACTTGTTTCTCTTTGGCTTTCTCCATGGCTAATACAATGATTTTGATCATGTCTTCTTCTCCCCAAGCATCTAGGTTTGTTGAGGCAGGCGTCAAGATTGAAAACAATGATACTGAAGGTTTTCTAGATGGAGTGAATATAGTATTTTGACTAGCATCCATGCATTCAATTTTCACTGGGATCTCCATAGAGGGTGGTTCATTAGGTTCATCCTTTCTCTCTTCATTTTGACCTATTATTTATTCTATGGGAACTTGTTCTTACTGCAAAGAAGTGTTATCAGTGCATACCTTCTCAGCTTCTTCATTACTTACAAATGCTTCCTCAAAGTTATTTAAATCATTTTCTGAGGCTGACATGGTGATCTTGATGTCATTTATCACAATGTTTTCATTTGAATCCTTGACTGTATCAGAGGGTGATGTAGCTTTGGGCATTGAATCTTGTGGACCTATCATAGGCACATTTGGAATCTCTGGTTCTTTATCCTGTTTGGGACAGACTGGAGTCACTTTAGCTGTAGGCATCATTGATGGATACATGTGTCTATCCAAAAATACTTGCTCAAATTCCCTTTTAGTCTCTTTTCCAACCAACTCATACTCTTTGTTCATGATGTGAAGAGTTCTTGTTTTGGTTCTTAGATGGGGTTTTACCAAATCTAACAAAATTTCTTTCTCATCATGTGAGAAAATAGGGAGAAGACTATCTAATGTTTCTTCTCTAATCCTCATATCTTCCACTATTAATTTTCTTTTCAATAGATCTAATATGTTCTATACTTTGTCTAGAATGACTGTCTTGAGTTCCAATATTGACCTTTTAAACTTGATCTTTTGAGAGATAATCATAGAATGTATCTTTGATTTATCTATCTCTCGGTACTTTTCATACACATTTGAAATTGAATCTATTCTTCCTTCATTAATGATTTTTTTTCTTAAGACTGTCAGAATAGGTCTAAATCCTACCTCAAGAGGGGCTTGAGTTTTCTTTACTTTGCTCCTTATTTTCTTTGAGGATGGGTGACCTGTGGGAACTTGCTTCCTTCTTATGGTCATCTTGCTTGGTACTGATGGTGGAGAGGATTCCAAGCCAATAGTGGTTGAGGGCGTAGATGTACCTTCATCAAATTTATTCTTCTTCTTCTTTTGGATATCATCTAATTTCTCTATCTTGACTTTTGTAGGTGTTTGGTTGAGCTCTCTTACAATTTTAGCTTCCCTAGCTTTATCTAGGTCTTCTTGTGTGACCCCATGAACTTTTAGGATATTGGATGTAATCCTTGATACCTTCCTTTTGTTATCTATATTGTATAGGACACAATCTACTTGATTTGTCTTCTCTCTATATGTGCCCCATCTAGGCTCTTTTGGATCTTTAGGCGTAGAAAAGAGAACTTGTGCATATCCTTCCAACACATGTTCTTCAACTTTGTAACCAAGTGGATGAATCCATTTGGTTCTTGGTTCAACTTCTTCGATGCAAGTACAGTCAATTTCCACCATGAAGCATATGGTTTCCTTGTATTTATCAACTATCTTCTCCAGTATTTTGAACCTCTTCTATATTTTGATCCTGAAAGTTTTGATCTCCATGTCCATATAATCCTTTACAGTTCTTTCTGTTGTAGCCTTTAATGAAATTTGTGACATAGTAGGTTTTCTCCTGTCTAGGTAAATATTAGAGACTTTACCAGCAATGTGGAAGTATAGGTAGATAGTCAAAGAGCCAAATCTGAATATTTTTCTCTTGGCATGCTTGATAGCTCTAATTTTCTCAATTAGTTATGTTCGTAATATCTCATAGAGATTATATTTTTTTATATCTCTTGTCATCCTTATTGCTTCCAGAATAGTAGCTGCAGACACACTATTCAGTCTTCTTGCATGTTGAAACTTGTAACCAAGTATCATGGTGAGGAGTTTGATATCTCCTTCCATAATGGGATCAACAATCATCTCGTGCCTATCACTTCTAGATAAGGAAGCCTTCTCAACCTATTTCTTTACATCCTTTCTAGTAGGAAGAACGGGTCCAACCTTGGAGAGTCCAGTCATCTCATGAATGAGGTCAGTAGTAATGCAAACGGGAACTTCACCAATCCAATACAGATCATCATGTATCCTACTAAGTATAATTTTAACCCATTCTAGTTCATAAAACTCATGTGCATTCATGTATTCAAAAATAGGGTTATCAGTGAGATGTGAGTATTCATCCTTGAATGAGTAATCTCATTTCATCACTGATGCCATGAGCGTTGTTATGTTGTTGTCACCAATAGACTCCTTCTTAAAATATATGTAAGCACAAATGTCCTCTATATGCACGACTCCTAGTGGAGTCTTGGAGAATGCCCCTTCTACATCATCTAGCATAGACTTGAATGGATGCTTCTTAAACACATATCTCTTTTTCTCAGAGATGTCAAACACTGTAGGAGTAGCCATTACTTACTTGTAACTTGCTTAAGTAGGGTTTCATAAGATTTTGAAATGATGCATCCACTAGGGTTCCATTTCAACTTTGATTCATCTTGCTAACTAACCAACGGTTTATCCTTCAACACTTTGATGCTAACTTCTTTTGTTCTCTCTAAATGCTAAATCTCGAATGAAAAGTGAGGATAAAGATCTTTTACTAACTTATATAAAAGGTTATTGCAATTAATGCTTGTTGTCATAATGGGTTTACATTAAGAATTTCAATCTTTGCTTCTGCCCAATTTCAAGCTATGTGTCTATGCATACTTCCTCATTTTTTCATTAATTATACAAATCCATATGTGCATACTCAAAGGTGAGTATACCAGCCACATAGGGGTTTAGAGCTAGCATAGCTCCCCCTAAGACCGTGAGGGTCAACTAACCAGAAGTACAAGTTGCATCCACTGTGGATGCATCTACTACCTTGTTAATATCATCATCTTTCTTTATTTCAACCCATATTTTACCTGAATCTTTTGTAGCTTTTACAAACTTGACTTCACCAGATTTTTCAAATAATGATTCTTTAGGCTTTTCTTGTTTTTGAGTTCTTGACCTGTAAAACCCCTAGATATGTCCTACTTTGTTGCATGAGTGACAAATGATTGGAGTTTTATTGATATTGTTTATCATGTTGCACTACTTGGCTATATTTCCATTCTAATTACATATCTGACATGTAATGTTATGATAGTTTCTTTGAGGTTGATTTCTCTGATTGTATTGATTCAGATTTCTTTGGTTCTACTGTGATTGATTTCTTTGACTTGTTCTGCAATGGATATCCCTATGACCAAATTTGTTATAGGAATAACAATACCCATTGAAGGGTCTTACTTCTTTATAGTCTCTTTCCAAGTGTCCATGCTTGTTACAAGCATAACAAGTTCGGTTAATTAGCTTGTGTTCATCTTTAGGAGGTTGTGTATTACCCTCTGCTAGATTCTCAATTTTCTTTGCTTCTGTGGATTCTTCTTGTGCTTTCTTTCTTTCTTGAATTGCATTGATTTGAATTTTAGCTACACTATATCCAACACCATTAGTATCACCTTTTAGCTTATGTGGATAAATTTGTGATTGAATTAGATCAAAACTTGTGTGTAATTTCTCAATTTTATCTTTTGTTTCTAATAATTTAGATTCAATATTTTTCTTGATGTTTTCCAACTCCAAGATCTTCATATTTGCTTGCATAAGTTCATCATCTAATTGTTTACTTTCTTTAGTATTTTGTTCAATAGAAGTTAGGTTATCAGTAAGCTGTCCATTCAGATCTTCAATCTTGTCCTTCAGAGACATGTTTTCTTCATTCAATTTTTTGACCATTTTTCCTAAATCATTTGTAGAGCAATCTTTTAGATCTTTCCTTAATTTTTTGATAAGCATTTGGGAGCCATCAACTTTTAGTTTAAGTTCTTCATTTTATTTTTCAGATATGTCAAGATCATCAAGTGTTGCTTCAAGATTCTTTTTCAGATGTTTCTCTGCTATTGAATCCATGATCTCCTCAAGTGATTAAACTTTCTTTCAGAGGACTAGAGCTCTAATACCAATTGTTAGAAACACTGAGAGGGGGGATGAATCAATGTTTGTCAATTATTTTTATTTCAGCAACTTTAAACTTAAATCAAATAGATAAAAAATGAAGCATAACACAACACATAACACAATATCTGATTACGGGGAAACCTTGATCAGAGGAAAACACTAGTGGGAATTAGTACCCACAAACTATTGTACTAGTCTTATGAACCTGTAAGAGGTCATTTTCCCTATTAGGAGTAGTCTTTACAATGCAAGTACAATGACCCTGTTAGGAGTCTTTACAAAAACCTGTTAAAGGTGGTTGGCTCACTGCCAGAGCTCACTAATCAATAGGATGAAGGCTAAAACCTTCAGATAATAGATATACACTATATCAAAAGATGAACTGCTATAATGACACTGTTGTCTGGTCTGTTCCATTTATGTGTTGATGCTTTAATATCTTGAAGACTTCTACTTCATACTAATTTTCTTATGTTTCTCTTCTTAATATCTTCTCTTATTTTCCATTCCACCACTAAATAAAAAAGTGCATGTCTAGTATATATACATGCCTGAATAGATGCAACCAAAAACAAGACCTTAGTCGGCCCAAAAACAACATACACAACGCTTCCAAAAAAATTGGCTTAAGTTGGTTTACATGAGTGTTAAAGACATAATTACAAACATATTACAATAGGTGCATGGCCATTACAAAATAGAATATTATGTGCTAATCCAAAATCTGAGTTCGGCTTCATACTCTATTTTATGAACTGCTAGTGGCTCTTGAACTTCCTGTAACTTCTTTGTATTGTCATACCGTACCATGCGTCTATAGACTAAGGTAAATTACATGTCTTAAGTATGGAGGAACATAGTCTAACTTGATCATACACACATGTGTTGGATCTCTGATCAACTGCATATCTATGTACTGCTCTATTTTCTATACTTAGCCAATTTTGATCTTCAAAGTTTATTGTCAAACTTCATATGACTTTGTTGCCATAATGACAACACAGAATAAATCATATACACCCTGAGTGTCAACTTGCCAAAAATTATGCCTATTGATTGTTGTCATTTTTTGTTGGGTAGACCTTGGCAATATGATAGACATGCTATACATGATGGAAGATTGAATAGATACTCTATTTGGGTTGATGATAAGAAGCAAGTTTTTCTACCTTTGATTGAACTATCTGTTGGTGAGATATGTACATCTATGAAATTTTATCTGATGGCAGGTAGGTAGTTTGTTAAATATTTGAAAAGAAATGATATATGTTATGCTTTGATCCCTAACAAACTGAGTAAGAATATAGAAGATGACATTCCTACATAATTTGAAAAGTTACTCACTGAGTACAAGGAGATAATTTCAGATAATGTACCCAATGGTTTTCCACCAATGAGAGATATCAGTATTGTATGGATCTGATTCCTAGAGCTAGTTTACTAAACAAAGCACCACATCGGTTAACATCGACTGAGAATGAAGAGCTTAACCGACAAGCTTATGAATTGTTGAACAAAGGCTTGATCTGAGAAAGTTTGAGTCCATGTGTAGTACCTGCTATGTTGGCACCTAAGAAGAATGGAGAATAGAGAATGTGCACTAATTCAAAAGTAATTAACAAGATCACAGTGAAGTATAGGTTTCCTATACCAAGAATGGATGGCATAATAGATTATTTGAATGGAGCAAGATATTTTACCAAAATTAATTTAAAGAGTGGATACCATCAGATAAGAATTAGAGAAAGAGGTGAATGGAAGACTGCTTTCAAGACAAAGGAAGGTTGGTATGAGTGGTTGGTTATGCCCTTTGGTTTAACTAATGCACCAAGTACAATTATGAGACTAATGAATGAAGTTCTAAATAAATTCTTGAATAAGTGTGTGATTGTATACTTGGATGATATTCTGATATTCAGTTGACTAGACAAGAGCATCTGATGCATATAAGGCAAGTGTTGCAGAGATTAAAAGAAGAAAAGTTGTTGATAAATCTGAAGAAGTGTTCCTTTATGAAAGAAGAACTTGTGTATTTGGGTTTTTTGATTTCAGCTAATGGTTTGAAGATGGATCCAGAAAAGGTTGAAGCTATACTGAGTTGGCCTACACCTGAAAATGTCACTGAGGTAAGAGCATTTCATGGATTGGCAAATTTGTACAGGAAGTTTATAAAAAAATTTAGTTCTATTTGTAATGCTATGATTGAGACAATGAGAGGAGACAAAAGAGAATTCAAATGGACATATGGAGCTGATAAGAGTTTTGAAGCTTTAAAGTTGAAGGTTATTGAATTACCTATGTTAGCCTTACCTAATTTCAATAAGGTATTTCAATTTGAATGTGATGCAATTGGAAGTGTAATTGGAGCTCTATTGACTCAAGAAGGTAAACTTTTTGCTTTCTTTAGTGAAAAGTTGAATGATGAAAAAAGGAAATATTTTTTCTATGATCAAGAGTTCTATGCTATTGTGCAAGCTATGAAGAAGTGAATACATTATTTGATGCCAAATGAATTTGTGTTGTATACTGATCATAAGGCTTTACAATATCTAGGTAGTCGAAATAAGTTGAATAAGAGACATATGAAATGGGTAGAGTATTTAAAGAGCCTTACATTTGTGATTAAGCATAAGAGCGGAGTTTCTAATAGAGTTGCTGATGCATATAGTAGAAGAAGATCTTTGTTGACTGAAATGAGAATTGAATTTCTTGGTTTTGATGACATGAAGAATTTGTATGAAAGTGATCCTGAATTTTTAGAGCAGGGGAGAGTATGCAAAGCACCAAATTCAAACCAATCAAGTAAGTATGAAGACTATTTCATTCAGGAAGATATGTTGTTCAAAGGTATTCAGTTGTGTATACCAAGAGGATCAATAAGAACTAATTTGATTAAAGAGAAACATAGTAGTGGATTGGCTGGATACTTTGGTATTGATAAAACATTGTGTTTGCTGAAGGAAAGGTATTTTTGGCTTTAGTTGTATAAGGATGCTCATAAATTTGTAAGAAGCTATGGATTTTTTCAAGTTGCAAAAGGAGTGAGTCAGAATACTGGTTTGTATACACCTATTACTGTTCCTGAGAAACCTTGCAGTGATATCAGCATGGATTTTGTTCTTGGCTTACCTAGGACAACAAGAGGTAATGATTCTATATTTTTTGTTGTGGATATATTTTCTAATATGACACATTTCATATGATGTAAGAAAACATCAGATTTAGTACACATAGAAGATCTTTTCTCTAAGGAAATTTTCAGATTTCATGGATTACCAAGGAGTATCATTTCTGACCGAGACAGTAATTTTTTTAGTTATTTTTGGAGAACACTTTGGAAGAAGTTGGATACTGAGTTGAATTTTAGTTCTATATTTCATCCATAGACTGATGGACAAACAGAGTTTGTAAACTGAATTTTGGTTAATTTATTGAGATGCTTAGTTGGAGACACACCAGGCAATTGGGATTTGATGTTAGCACAAGCAGAGTTTGCATACAATAGTTCAATGAATAGAAGTATTGGGAAGACACCATTTGAGATTGTTCATGGAACACAACTGAGAGGTATATCAGATTTGAGAGATATTGTTGGGGAAGAGAAAAGAAGTGTTGAAGCAGAAGAAGTTGCAGAATTTATGAAGACATTGCATGAAGATGTAAAACAAAAGCTGGAGAAAAGTAATTAGAAATACAAAGACAATGCAGACAAATCAAGAAGACATAAAACATTTGAATTTGCTGATGTAGTTATGGTTCATTTGAAGAAAGCTAGATTTCCTATGGGAACATACGGTAAACTGAAGATGAATAAATTTGGTCCTTGCAAAATACTGAGAAGATTTGAGAGTGGAAATGCATATGAAGTTGAATTACCTGATGACATGGATATATCACCTATAATCAATATTTCAGACTTGTATGAATATCATGAACCCGATGAAGAAGTGATAGTACCAAGTGATTATCCTAAGAAGCAGATAGAGGAAGTTGAAAAGATTTTGAAATAGAGAATTGGCAGAAGTTCAAGAGGAAAGGAATACATGGAGTATCTAGTAAAGTGGAAGAACAGATCGATTGAGGACTCATCTTGGATTTCTCAATCTAAGTTGGATTCATTTCAAGTTGGACTTGACACATGATTCAAAGAATCATTTCTTGTAACCCTAGGTGTCTGATGTAGCAGCATCTTGGGTCATTGGCAATCATGTACAACCAAAAATATGTTTGTTTTTTTCTCTAGTATGTTTGGAGGCTACTCGGGCTCTACTGCTTGGTAATGCTTTTTTTGGGTTAGTATTTTTTTCTCGGGTTTCTGTCACTCGGGCATGCTTTTTTTGGCTCGGGTTCTTATTTTCCTGAGGCTCTCTGTTGTTTGGTCAACCTTTGGCTGAGATGTTCATTTTTGGAGTTTGATCTGATGGTTGACTTCTTCATTTAATTTATGTTGCTAAATTGATTTGGAATCTTTCATTGGGATTTTTGTGGACCTAAATCTGGGTCTCCCTTATAAATTTGGGTGATGACCTCTTGTGGTGGACTCTTGTATATATTTTTTTGTATTTTCTTAGTTTAGGTATCAATCTTAGAGAAAGAAGGAAAATGTTTAGATATTGAGATTGAAGTTTTGTGATCTCTGTTGTATGAAGATCTTATTATAATTCATTGAATATATAGTAGAAATCAGGAAGGCCTTATAGCCTGACATGTAATGATTTTGATCAAGTTAATATAAAAGGATCTCTGTGTTTTCTTCTCTCACTATGTTGTTTGGCTTCTGCATTGTGTTTGCAAGATGGTTTGGTAGTTGGGTGAGCCTCAAGCCCCTCCTATTGTCCCTCCTTGCATCAATCAACAAATAATTGTCTTCTACAAGATGGAAACATTCTATCTTTGCACTTATTTTTTTTTCTCTACATTTTCTTTGCACTCTTTTTCTTTGTATTTTCAATTAAAATATACATCAAAAAATAGTTCCAAAAAACCTTGATTCACTTGAGATGTACTCACTAAAATTCCAAAATCTAAAAGGTAGACCTATGTATATCTAAGCATATTGGAATTTGCAATAAGATTTATAAAAACATAATTTATTAACACATTGTACAATATTTATTATAGAGAACATTATTACAAACTCCTCTAAATTTTTGGTGTTTGGTTTGGCACTAAGTGAGATGTTTCATTTTTTTATTTGATACTATTAAACTTTTTTTCAATGGCTTAAGACTTATTTAGCATAGAAATTTATTTCTTATCTTTTTTCAAACCAAGATATGATAAATACTCATTATTGTTTTCCACTCAATCTTCACAAAAGCGTTCATAATATATCACTGGAATTTCAAGAATATGATCAATGACATCTAATTTGCGTCTTACATTCTTTTCCCTCATTTTCTGATGTCAAAAAACATAATAATGTATAAATTAACAACAAGATATAAAGATAATTAACCATCACAAAAATTGCATAAATACAAGTTTATGAGGCCTCATTCTTAATGAAATTAAATTTGTTAATAGAAGATGACCATCATGATAGAAATGAAGAAAGTGTCATGAAAATTAGAAAATAAGAAAATTATTTATAGAACAATATTTCATGAATAACAGATTTGGTGGGAAAGATGGAGCGGAAAATGGGTGAAAAAGAGGGAAAGGATCTGAAGGACACTATAGGATCGGGAAAGCGTACACGGGCTAGCACAAGGAAGACTGGTACCAAAGATGATAAGGAGCTGGAAGAGATTAAGAACTTAGCTGATCATATGTAGCTTATGGTGGTCCAAGCTGAAGACTTAATGAAAAGCATCTAGCTATCTTTTTCCTACTATCCTATCTTTTTGTTTCTCTATTTTGGGTTTGCCTATTGTTTCAGTTTATGTTTATTTTCAAGCTTTAGTTTCTAGGTGATGTGGCACAGTTCCTATTAAACTTTTATATTATCTTTTAACTCTTTGTAAAGGTTTCGGGTCCTTGTAAAACTTTTTTTTACTTAACCAAGAAAGATTTAGAGAACAGTTATAGAAAATCTGTTTACTTATATGCAAATAGAAACCAATTAAATGCCACCAAAATAGAGGAAAATTCCAAAAAAAATTCAAATGTCACCAAAACATTAAATAAACATAATATTTTCAGTTTATTATTTTTAACTTCCACAATAGTTTAAGATGATAATCAACATTAAATCTTTTGAACCATAACATGTGCAACATCTGATTCTTTATATAATGCATTTTGACCATTTAATAGAGTCATGTGAAACATTAATACCATGTATCTATTTAGAAAAAATTTAAATTTTGAAGGTTTGTGTTGTCAAAACATAAAACAACATAAAAGTTTTAAATAAAAAGGTCATAGAATAGGGCTTGTCAATAATCATCAGCATTTCCAGCAAGGTCAACATCTTGATCACTCATGTTTTCTTCACCTTAGACTCATTCATCATGATATGAGCCATTTCTTGGACTAATCTATTCTTCCTCTCAAAAACACCTTTTTTTTGAGTTGTTCTAGTAGCTGAGTATTGTCTTCTTATACCATTTTTCTCACAAAAAATTATAAACTCATTAGAAGTGAACTCACCTTCATTATATGAATGTAAATATTTAGTTTTTAGACCTTTCTCATTTTCAACTAGAGATTTAAAGCCTTAAACTTCTCAAGAGCCTCAGGTTTCTCCTTCAAAAAACTAACACAAGTCATACGAAAATAATCATCAATCAAGAGCATACAATATTTTTCACCTTGCATACTTGCAATTCTTGTAGGACCACACAAATCAGTTTGTATCAGCTAAAGAGGTTAAGTGCTTGAATACTCCTTTGACTTGAAGCTCTTCCTTGTTTTTTTCCAAGTTGACACTCTTTACACACAATATATGAAGGTTTAGTAAGTTGTGGCATATCTCTTATAGAATCCTTTCTACTTATTTGAATAATATTATTAAAGTTCATGTGACCAAACCTCCTATTCCATATCCAATTTTCATCTAGCTGACTCAAACAACACTTTTCACTCTTAATATCATCAAGAAAGTACATATTGTTAGTTTCCCTACTTGCATTAGCAATATGTTTACCATTTGTATTGATTTCACAACAATATGAATTAAAAACCAAGTCATTTCCTTGATCACATAACTAACTCACACTCAATAAATTATGTTTCAAAACTTCAACATATAAAACATTCTCAATTCTAGTCTCACCATCATCCAAAAAATGTGTATCTTTACCTCTTATTTTTTCATATGTATCACCTTCAAATCTTCATTTCCCTTTATTAGTGCATTTGAGAGTGAGAAACTTGCTCTTGTCTCTAGTCATATGCCTAAAGAAGCCACTGCCAATATATCATATATCCTTTTTACTTTGTGCAAGAAATTGTTTTTGCACAAAGATTCTTCAACAACCTCTTTCTCCTTCTTCCAAACTTTAGTAACTTCCTTTGCTCTATCCTTTTTCTCATCCTTCTTAATCTACTTAAAGGAATATGCCATTTCACTTTTAAAAACTTTTGCAATGTCACTAGAGTTATTACATTTATAGCGTACTACATTGTAGTTCCTTAAAGAAGCAAATGAGCTTCTAATCATAAATCTGAAAATATTTCTTCAAACACTCTACAATTAATTGTCTTGTGTCTAAAATAGTTGCAAGAAAAAAATAAACATAAAAGAGATAATTGTTAAACCTAGTCATATGTGCTTGTCTGAAGATAGAAGGCTTCTTGAAAGCATTATTGTTGATCCTAGATGTTGGACCCCTCGTATTATCAGCATTGGTATTCTTTTATTCTTCTTTAGTAGATTTAAAGCATTGACTTTCATCAAGGCCAAATCTACTCTTATCAGTAGATTATTTTTGTGAGCCTAAAATGTCACCTAAAGACATAAACCCTTTCTTATTTATCTTCTCATGATTCAGAAATGTTGAATACTTATATAAATTTATAAGTACAAAAACTAAAGCTTCAAGTCTTTTGTAGAAGCACTTTTAAATTCTGATTTTTTTTAAGTCTCTTGGTTTCATTAAGAGTACTTATAAGCTATGTTTCAAGATCCACTTCTTCCTATCCTTCATCAAAATAGTCTTCATCTTCTTGAATTTTAGCGTTATTTTCCTCCAGAGCCATGAATAAAACCTTATCATTTAAGGACTCCTCATCATTATCATCTGATGACCAGCTTTCTTCCTTATAAAGGACACTCCTTTTGAAATTCTAAGTATGTTTTCCTTTCCCCTTAGACTTTTTTTGTTGAACTTAGACTTCTTTCTAAATTTACTATCCTCACTCATCTCATATGGACATTTGGCTACAAAATGTCCTACCTGGTCATAGTTAAAGCACTTGAAAGTCAACTTGGCTTTATATTTTGCAGAACTAATTTTCTCACAAAGTGTGCCTCTTCACAATCAGATTCTCCATCAGAAATTTCACTAGACATGCACTCCTTTGTTGGGATAATGGAAAGGGTGTGTACTGATAGGGGAGGGGTGAATCAGTACCCTTAAAAAAATTTAGTCAATTCTTTTTAACCATTGTTCTGTATTAACCGACTGAGTAGATTGCATACACCAAACATATAGTATCACATATGAGATGTAAATGCATTTAAAATAAACAATACACATACATTAAATTAAGTACTCCTGGCACTAGTATTTTGGTATCGCACAAAACCCCTGTTAGAAGGTAAAAACTAGGGTGGGGATGAGACCCACAAAACTTCACTACTATAGCAATAAAGATAGCCTATTAAGGCTTACAAATAATGATCACTTCTGATGATCTTACCCTGTTAGGAGTAACAATAAGATCGACTAGATCTACCTCATGTGATGATTTTGCAACACAATCTATGTGTGCACTCGGTTAAGAGATTTACAATCAGATAGTCAAGTCTACTTTGTTAAGAGATTTAGGGTTCTATTACATTTGTTAGAGAGTACCAAAAAGTTGATCTGAAACATATACAATCACAATATTTCTGATACATACCCATTAAGTACATACAAAACATATGATAATCCTTAAAGGATAACAAGTTGTCATTTGTATACAAAGAATATAGTTTTGGTCGTTCAACATTAACCAAGTGACAGTGATCACCGAGAACAGTGTTCAACAAACACAGTGGTCACTGAAATGCTTAGTACACTGAGAAAGTACACCTATCTACAGAGACACAATCGAGCAGAGACATCACCAAGAACAAATCTAACTGAGAGATAGTTTTAACACCGAGAAAAGAAGATCTGAACTACATGTCAGCTAAAGCACTTTAGTCTTTAAATTATCTTTTTTCTTAGCTAGACAACTATTTATTGAGGATCAAGAAAAGTCTAATTGATGGATTTAATCAGTTTAAATAATTGTATACATTCAAACTAGGAGATCAAGGTCAAGTTGTAAACCTTTGATCTTAGAGTTATTCAAGAAAAGTGTGAAACCTAATTAGGTCAATACATTGTATATGTAGAAGTATAATCAATCAAGAACATGATGATTGTAGCCGCACAAGGACATCTATGGATTAGACAGAGGTTTTCATGCAAAAGGATAGATAAAGCAGAATTCAATTATGAAGAACAAGATTCAAGGCTACTGAGCAGAACAGAGGTATTATCCATCATAATAGGTGATACATATATTTTATGAACTTAATGGATCTGTAATCACCAATTCAATATTGTAAGCTACCAGGTCATAAATATTTTTTTCTACTCTCTAACAATTGTAGAAAATAGAAGAAATCCTTCAAGAAGGTGGACTTAACAATCTTATTGTAAATCTCTTCACCCAATGCACACATACATTATGTTTCTAAAATCTCTTAACCGAGTACACCTAACAAGTCTAACATGTTACTCCTAACAGGGTAAGATCATCAGAAGTGATCACAAATTGTAGCCTTAACTGCCACCTTCCATTCTACAGATAGTGAAGCTTTGTGGGTTTCAACCCCACCGTAGTTTTTACCTTCTAACAGGGGTTTTCTGTGTTATCAATTCTTGTGTCATGTGTAAATGATTTTATGAATGTTTCTATGTTAGTTTACATGCACTTACATTTATGTTATGATATTACATGCATGAATTAGAAAAGCTACAATGGTCAGTTATGCAAGCTATGAGTACTAAGATTAATTGGTAAAAGTTTTTAAGGGTACTTATTCACCCCTCCCCTCTTAGTACACACCCTTAGATTATTCAAACAATTGGTATTAGAGCTAGATCTCTTATTTGGAAAATTTTAAATCACTGGAGAGAAAAGATCATACAATGGAAAGGTATAAGCTTGATAAAAATATTGAGAATCAGAAGTTGCAAATACATATTTTCTTTGAGCAGTACAAAGAAGAAAGAATCAAAATGAAAGAGCTATTGGATGAAAGAAAATTCATGGAATCTCACTACAATGAAACTGACTATCATGAAGAAGAGATACCTGATTTATTTGATTCATCTGGATTTAGATCTAGTAATACATCTGAAGGAAACATTACAAATCTAAATGAAATCAATCAACATCTGACTGAACAAGTAAAATTACTGTAGATCGGTCAACAGACACAGATGGTAAGAATGATTGATGCTATGAATAATGAAATAAAAGATGAAAAAGAGAGAACTTTATCTATTGATTATAGGTGAAATATTATTGAGAAATTACAAGAGCAAGAATCTGAGATATAGAGACTTACTGAACATCAGATTGAGATCACCAATCAAATAGTTCTTATGAGTCATGAGGACAACTGAGTGAACATAGAACTTATTGGAAAATTGGAATTTATTGGTGAACTGAAAGAAGAAAATGAGAAACTGAAGCATGAAGCAAAGATTTAGCAACATCATAGTGATATGATCAAGAAAGTTGAAGACAGTACAAAAGAATGGATGAATTTTTGAATGGAAAAAGAAGACTCAACAACAATACTAGTTTAGGGTATATCGAGCATGAATAATCATCTAACCGAGCTGATCAAAGGAATTTCTACATAAATCCAAGAGAAAAGAAGCGTTCATGTAATCATTATAGAAAACCAAGCAACACATCAAATGTTTGCAAGAGCAAGGGAAACGGTATTCCTAAAACTACTTCTACATTCATAGGTAATTGTTATAACTGTAACAAGCATGGACACAAAGTACATGAATGTAGATCTAAAAAGAACAAACCAAAGAATAAATCTTACATGGAAAAACATTGTTCTACTTGCAACATGCATGGACACACATTTCATGAATGCAAAAAAATGATAAAGCAAGTCTGGAAACTGAAAGAACAAGAAAATGTATATCAACCGAGAAGAGTTGGTAACACATATGTATGGGATTACAACACATAGGTAAATTGCATAGCATGTGGTAGATATGGATATATAGCTACTAACTAAATGAGGAAATAGATAAGAGGATCTAGAAACTGGACTAACTCTGGAATGGCATGCTTACACTATCATAAGGTCAGTCACCTAAGCAAGGACTATAGAGACCGAGTGACAGATTCAAGAACTTTTGCAAATAGAAATACTATTGAAGACATCAAGAGAATGAGAAATCAAATGTGGAGAAAAGCTTCAAACAATGATAATGTTGGACCAAGAAATACAGTTGGTGACGCTCATCCAATGGATTAGGTGATTCCACCACCCCCACCTAAGCAATACAAGTAAGTATTGAATTGCACTCTACAAAGATTTATTTTACATCAGTTCTAATATTCATTAATAATATGCCAAATTAGCATGAATGAAGATGCACTATAGTATTACTTGTTATGTTTTTTGAATCTAGTCTGGTCGGTTAATATAAACCGAGCATAAAATGCACATCGGTAACATGGGAAAGATAACCGAGTTAACACTATACACTGACATCGTCGGTAAACATATGGGAGACAATTAAGTTGATACCTTGTACCAAGTATTAAATACTCACTGAGCTCAAGTCTTTGGTATGTTAACCAAGCATCTATGATTTGTCAAACAAGTAGTAGGTGAAGCATTTAATGCATCACTTAGGCTATATTTTTCCATAAAAGAGAAAATGAGAGCTCATTCGTTCACCTAGAATTTATAAGAAGATTGCAGAGTGAGAAGATTGATTCATAGTGATCACATTGCAGAGTAAATAACAATAATTCCAAAGCAACTCCAACTGATTTCAAGCACTCACCATGATCATCCAGTAAGTACTAAAACTAACCAAGCTCACAGTTCATTTGTGAAGAAGCCCTAATTTTACGATCAATGGAATCCACTTCCTGAACCTCAAAGATAAAAATGACTAAGGGAAAAAAGGTCATTCTAATCAAGAACTTGACCTATGAGGAACCAAATTACAAGTTCTGTCCTAAGGTTGCTTCACAACCTAACGAAAAGGGAGCATTCTCGAGTATCCCACCTAGGGTTTTTTTGGTCGAAGACATCTGAGCATACATTCAATGCAAGATTGCAGAGATCGGAGACATAGAGCTTAAAGAATCTTATAAGAAGTTATGCACTGACAGAAACCTAAAAGATGAGTACAAACACATCGAAGTGAAAGGGTTAACCAATGCCCTACTGTTACCAAAAGAATTCAAGACTGAATGGATTCACATTGTTCTTAGCCGAGTACATGATGATAAAATGTGTTTGGATGAACCTAATACAATCACAAATGATGTGATTCATGCAGTAACCAAATACCCAATCACCAACAAGACAAAATCCCTAAGGAACCTTTCACACCCTGAGATTGATTAGTTAACTGGAGCCGAATGGGATGGTAGAGGTCTGAAAGTGAACTCAATCACCGACCCTCAAATTAAATTTTAGTGCATATGTGGTCAGATACAAGATATTTTAGGCAAGCAAAATTAACATCATTTCTTGTGGAGTGGTTGATATAGCATACAAAATTGTGAAGAAAGGAGTGCAACTAGACCTAGAGAGCTTTCGCTAAAGAAACTGGAAGAAAATATGAGAACCATTAGATCAGCCAGATCTAATACATGTAATTTCAGTTCTCTATTGGTTTTCACATTCTTTTACTTTCATAACTTCTTTCCTTTAGTCAGTAATCTCACTTGGGACACAAACTGACCAATAACAACACACATTAGTGATTCCATTAAGTCACTAGGAGATAAATTCACGCCTTTAATGGATGGCTACTTTTCCACATTCAAGAATAGGATGGAGAAGTGGATGAGAATCCCTACTCAACTAGTGGAAAAATACAAAGATAAGATATCATTTGTAGTGGATACTAACACTACACTCATCAAAGTTGTCAACCCTAAAACAACATGGTTACCTCCACTTGAATATGAAATTGATATAGATCAGGCTAAAAAAGCCATTAAATCCCTACTAAATGAACCAGTTGAAAAATTTATAAGTAGATTTGGCACATATGAAGAAGCCAAGCCAAGGATAAAGACTATCTAAGTAGTCAAGAAGATAGGTAAGAAGCAAAATCAAATGGTGAAAACACTCAAGAAGAAACTATCAGTAATCGATGAAGAGTTAGAACATACAGAGGATATCACCGAGGAACAGTCACCTTTTAGTAAATATAAAGAGATGAGTAACTCTAAATCTACCAAATCTAATGCAGAGCCACCAAAGGCTAAGAAATCAAAGGTTACTAATGTAATAGCTACATCTAGAATTAGAAGAAAAACAACCAAGGTAGACTCTCCACCATTTAAGAAAGGTACAGTGAAAACTTATATGAAAAGAAAATCCTTGATTAAGCACCCATCACTGAGACAATGAAAAAGATATGTAAGAGAAAGACAGTAAAAAGATGACACTACTGAAGCAGAAAGAGAACAGAGGATCCAAGTAGAAAAGGCCAAAATTCTAAAGACAAGTGATGAAATTGCAGAGTCAATCATCAAAATAGGAAATATATCAAATAATAAGATTAGACAATGGGTAAATCTTTTTACCGAGGATCAGAATAAATTAGAGGAATAAATCATTAAAATGATGGTAGCATACAAGTATGTACCTCTATAATTCGGAAGTCATATTCGACAAGAGATAAATGATAAAATATCAGAAAGGTAGACATATGCATTGCATATGGAAAAACAAATGAGAGAGAATCTTAGTTAATTTTATGCCCAACTCAACAGTTGAAGAAATAGAATCAATAATACAGGAGCATGCAAAGAAATTTTTGGCAAAAACTAGAGCATACAAGGTATTGGAGAACAAGCTCGAAGATATTGACACTAATAGCAATAAGATTTGGACTCAAATCTTTAATCCACTCGCGTAGATACTAGCTATAATTGAGACTGCTCACACTGAGGAGAAGGAGGCCATACTGAGCCCTGAGTATATATTCATCAATGACATCGAGGATGTCAATCCCATTGATTTGACAACAGAGGAAAGTAAAGCCATGGATGATATACCTTAGATATTGCAATCATTAAGTAAAACACAAGACATCACTATAAAAGATATAACTCAAGATGATTATGGTGATAATGCAAAAGTTGATGAAGATGTAACTATTTCCACCGAGAAAACAAAGGAACATGACACTATAAATGTTGCACAGGGAAATGTACCAGGAAACATGCCTTTATTGATACATGCTATCTATATAATAACTAAAGCTAAGGAGGAAAAACTTGAGCCTGAATCAGACACATCGAAGGACAAAGGTGATGAACAAGGGGACAAGATAGATAATAGTGGAGAGAAACTGAGTGATAAAACCACCAAGGATAGTGGAAAGGAAGAAAATGATGCAATTCAAGACAAGGTTTATGTAGAGACTGATGACATGTAATTGATTAGATGTTTGACAATGTTAAGTTGAATATAATGCAAGGCATTAAATCAGTTAATGGTTTGTGTTTTCATTGATGTCAACTTAATATCATGTGTACGGTCATGTACATAATGCCAAAGACTTCAAAGAATCAATATAACAAAGGTTATGCTTTCATCAATACATAAAATTCAAGTATTCACTAAGTGACAAACAACACTGACGGAGTGCACACTAACAGTCAGAGCAAAGAGGAACAGTCACAGTGATACCTTATGAGAAAAAGTATAGTGTTTCCCAATGAAGAAAAACCACATGATGCCCGATGAGCAAAGTCAGAAGGTTGCCCGATGAGTAAAATTCCAATGATGCTCGATGGATGGAGATTGTAAAGAGGTGAAAAGGGGATAAGGAGATTGTTTATTAATTGTTGTTTGATTTTCTTAGAGTGTGTTTAGTTCCTTAACCCTACTTTACATTTAATTTAATTTGATTGATTTTATATCACAATTTTGATTAAAGAGAAGATAAGATGCTCTTCTTCTATCCTCAAATGCACAAATGGAAGATCCAAGTTCATTAACCCCAAAGAAGGATCAATGCACAAATGAATCAACTATTTGGAAAAGAGAGTAAAGAAGGAGATCTTAAATTATGTTAATTGAATATATAGATATGATATATGACAGTAATTGAAGAAATAGGAGAAATGTACTAACCTTAAATAATTGCAAATCAAATGATGTTCTTTTCTGAGATCTGTACTCTATTTCTGTAAAAACTGAAGTATGATCCAGAACCGGAACGCAGAGACAAACAAAACCCATAAATATTTTCCTGATCTGATGTCATCTTATGAAAAATTTTGACCTTGACCCACAAATGTTAACCCTGACATAATAATGTCAACCTTGACCTACACAAGTCTGACAAAGAATCTGTTCGCGGAGCCCAATAGAAAGCCAAAAAGGGTATCCAGATCTGTGTCCAAATCTACAGTCCCAAACCTGTACCTACAAGAAAAAGAGGATTTTTTTGGGGGGGGGAGGGTTTTTCCTTGGTCAAACCCTAGTTTTGGAATTAACCTCAAAGCATAATTGAAATTTCATAAAGATAAACAAAGTAAATGCTTAAATTCACCTTGCTTGAAAAAGTCCTTGTGGAGGATTCAAATCCTTGAGTCCAAAAGTACGTATGCACCAAATATGTAGAATGTGGAATGGTAGGATGTCTTCAATATCTTTCTTGTAGATCTCCAACACCAAGTCTTGAATGGGTTCTTGAATTTGGAATAGGCTTGGAAGAAGGTGGATGGAGAGATCACCAAAAGGGCACTATGTAGCTTGAATCCTTCAATGGCCTCCAA
>MU228077.1:768157-789001 GCA_018584345.1 Thuja plicata
GGAGTGTTGATGTTTTGTATAGCTATGGTGAGGGTCATAAGTGTTGACACAGGAGACCACTACACATTCTGTTTGATCATCCTCCCTAGCTAAGAGGGAGTGTTAATGTTTGTAGCTTCAGTCGTATGATCATTAGAATATATATAATACATGTTGATTAATAATAATATATTATATATGTTATATTATTATTAATCATATGAAATTTACTATTCGATATTAAATTATTATATTATTCTTAATTAATAATTGATTGATGAAACATTATAAGATTGATTAAATTATGATTAATAGGAAGAGGCATGTCCTTTCTTATAAATAATAATGAATAGACATGTCCCATGAAGGGACGTCTCTCCTAGCCTCATTCCCAATATAAATGAAAGAGAGATTGTTGCATTTGGAAAACACATACAAAATAGAGTGCTATTACATTTGCAGCTATCCTAAAACTTAACAGTCTACATTTAAGTCCTCTATGAGAATAAGCAAATCAAGTCATAAACAAACATCTAAAAGAGATAGTGAAAGTGAAAGTGAAGAAGAAGATCTAGATGAAATATTAGAAGCACTTATGGCTAGAGGAATGCAAAGAGGCAAAGGTAAATATAAAGGCAAGTTACCACTTGTATGCTTTAATTGTAAAGAGATTGGACAATTTGTTGCAAGATGTCCTAGTAGAAGAAAAGATGACAGAAGTAATGACAGATCTTTTGAGAATAAATCTGATAGAGGTGATAACAAAGATTATAGAAGTTACCGACAATCAGAAAAAAGAGATACTCAAGACTACAAGGACAAAGGCAAGAAAGCCAGCTACCTAGCTGCTTGCAAAGATGAAGATACTGACATCGAACTTGATGAAGACATTGAGATGGTGTTTGTGGTTGTGAAGGATGATTCAAATGAAGATGAAAGGTATGTAGAAACTACACTCATATCTAAGGTTAGCAAGAATGACATCTAGATTATAGATAGTGGCTACACTCACCACATAATCGGTGACAAAAAAAATTTTAAGGTAGTGGCTGCACTCACCACATAACTGGTGACAGTAAGAATGGGTAATGATACACCTTGTCCAATTGAAGGTAAAGGAGCTATAATGTTGAATAACCTGATTAAATGTGAAAATTCTTTTTGGGTAAAAGGATTGAATTATAATCTTTTGAGTGTTTCTCAGCCAAATAATTCAGGTCATAGAGTACCATTTGAGAACAAGAAGGCAAAGATCTTCAATGAATCAGGAAGATTGATTGGTACCGGTGAATAGGCAAAAGGTAACTTATTCTATCTAAATGATACTAACACCACTTTCTTAATGACTAGAAATGAAGACATATGGTTTTGGCACAAAAGATTGTGTCATGTGAGTTTTGACAACATGATTAAAATAAGGAGGAGAAATGTAAGAGGCTTACCGATGATGACAAAGCCCGACAACATCATGTGCAAGAATTGTCAAAAAGGTAAAATGACAAAGTCTAGTTTCAAAAGTAAAACCCATACATCTGATGATATTCTAGAATTGGTCCATACTGATCTATGTGGACCAATAAAGATAAAGAGTTATTATGGAGATAGGTATTTTATTCTCTTTGTTGATGATTACTCTAGAATGATGACAGTTATGTTTCTAAAAGATAAATCTGAGGCATTCAAGATGTTTAAATTCTATAAGGCTATGGTAGAAAAACAAGGTGGTAAGGATCTGAAATGTTTGAGATCAGATAGAGGAGGAGAATTTATATCAGATGAATTCACTAATTTCTGTAATGAGCATGGTATAAAAAGACAAGTTTCTGCACTGAGAACACCACAGCAAAATGGGATTGCTGAGAGAAGGAACAGATCAATAGTTGATTGTGCTAAAACACTGATGATAGAGAAAGGCATCACCCAAATCTTCTGGAGGGAAGCTGTCAGTACTGCTGTCTACACACTAAACAGAGTACAATTGAAGAAGGACACAAAGAATATACCTTATGAGCTATGGTATGGTAAAAAACCCAATGTAAGTTACTTCAAAAATTTTGGTAGTCAATGTTACATCTTAAAGGATGATAGAAATGGAAAGCTTGACACAAAAAGTGATTAAGGTATTTTTCTAGGGTATTCCACCAAGAGAAAAGCTTATAAATGTCTCATCAAGACTTCTAACAAAATTGTTGAAAGTGAAAATATAAAGATAGATGAATTTGCAGAAAAGAATTAGCTAGAAAGCACAAAAGAACTAGAGGACTACAATAAGTTTGTATCTGTGAAGAACTCAACACTCTGCCCGAGCAACAGTGCTTAATTCCATAACAACAGAATGTTGCAACCGACGGTCGGGTTGCAATTACCGATGGTCAGGATAATGATCAAAATAATGTGCAAGGTGATGAAGAACAGAATAAAGATCAAAATGATGATCAAGCTGATACACAAAGAGTTGTACCTATACTTGCAAGATATGTAAGAAGGAACCATCCAGAGATCCAAATCATACGATATAAGAAATCTAGTACAAGAACAAGAAGTGAGTCCTTAAACTCAAATTGTTTAATTTGTGAGTTTGAACCAAAATCTATCAATGCTGCACTTGATAATGAAGAATGGATAAGTTCTATGAATGATGATATTTAGCAGATTGATAAGAACAAGACATGGTCACTTGTGTCTAGACTAGATGATAAGAATGTCATCGGTACAAAATGGATATTCAGGAATAAGCTAAATGAGAATGGAGAAGTCACAAGAAATAAAGAAAGACTAGTATGCAAGGGGTATGCACAAGAGGAAGGTATAGACTATGGAGAGACATTTTCACCCATTGCTAGGCTAGAAGGTGTAAGAATACAACTTGATTATGCTGCATTCAAAGGATTCAAATTATATCAAATGGATGTCAAGTCAGCATTCCTAAATAGAATACTTGAAGAAGAGGTATGCATTGAGAAACCAAAAGGGTTTGTCGATCTAGAAAAGAGAAACATGGTATGTAGACTTCACAAAGCCTTGTATGGTTTAAAACAAGCTCCAAGAGCCTGGTATGAACAACTTCATTCCTATCTTATAAGTATTGGATTTGTAAGGACTAGTGAAAACAGTAATCTTTATTTTAAGGAAGATACTGATGCTAACACTTTGATTGCTAAAATATTTACTGATGACATCATATTTGGAGGCAATGATATGCTATGCAAATCATTTGCTAATGAGATGAGAAAAGAGTTTGAGATGTCTATGTTTGGAGAGATCAAGTTCTTTCTTGGTCTCCAGATCATTCAACAAAGTGAAGGTATTTTCATTACATAGTCCAAATACATTAAAGAGGTCCTGAAAATATTCAAGATGGAAGATTCCAAAATAGTTGGAACACCGATGGCTACTAGATGTAAGTTGACAAAGGGGGACAAGACAACAGAGGTAAATCAGACTTTGTACAGATCAATGATTGGAAAACTCATGTATGTTGTACACACTAGACCAAATATTGCACATGCAGTAGGAATAGTTGCTAGATTTTTTTCTAACCCCAGGGAATCACATATGGTTGCTGTGAAAAGAATTCTAAGATATCTGAAGAATACTGAGGAACATGGCTTATGGTATAGAAGAGAAGGCAAATTTGAACTTAAGGTGTTTACCGACACTGATTGGGATTGAAATCTTGACGATCAGAAGAGAACAACTAGAGGAGCATTATTTATGGGTGAGAGACTTGTCACATGGATTAGCAAGAAGCAAGGATGCATCTCTCAGTCTACTATAGAAGTAGAGTATGTTGTTGCTACTGCAAATTGCTCAAGTATTGCATGGATCAAACAGTTATTGGAAGGTATGCGTATGAAGATCTTAGAACTAATGATTATCTATTATGATAACACCAGTGCAATAAACATTTCCAAGAATTTATTCATGCATTCTAAGACTAAACACATTTCTATCAAGTATCATTATTTGAGAGAACAAGTTCAAGTAAAGGAAGTGATACTCTAGTATGTGCGATCAAAAGAAAAATTCGCCAATATATTCACCAAGCCACTTCCCAAGGATACATTTGAGTACTTGAGAAAAAGACTAGGGGTCAAACCCTTGTCTACCAGTCAATAAATGATTGAAGGCTGCATCAGCCTACATATTCTCAGAATATCAGAAATGTTGATGCAAGTAAAAAGATGAACTTCAAAGCTACATCTATATACAGATAGGTATATATCTTCACCGAGCACTAGAGCATATTGTTGTATTGCTGATGGGTAAAGGAAATTCAAGGAATATATTATGGATGGAGAGAAATGATTGTTTGACATGAATGTTAGATATTTGTTTGGCATTGTTGTCAAAGGCAGAGAAATTATCCATATTATCAAATATTTCTGGAAAGGAGAAGTGTTTATCCTCTATCACATTACTCCAACAAGGAGAGATTATATCCTAATGGAGAGAAAATTGTATGAAAATATTCTACAAAGGGAGAGTTGCTGACAAGAGAAAAATACATCAAAAGAGAAGAATAGTCAAGGGGGAGAAATTGACACAAGGAGAGGACTCAACACATTAGAAGATAGAGAGATGCAAGAATCAAATCTAAGCTAAAACAGATATTACCGATGGTCAGACATTTATCGGTTATTAGAACAAAAAGATTGGTAGTTTGATGAATCTCAACTATTGTATTTCATATTGTATTAGAAATAGTATAGTGTGATAATATAGTATGTTGTTATCGATGCCAAACAGAGAGATTGATGACATGTAACTGATTAGATGTTTGACAATGTTAAGTTGAAGATAATGCAAGGCATTAAATCAGTTAATGGTTTCTATTGTCATTGATGTCAACTTAATATCATCTATAAGGTCATGTACATAATGCCAAAGACTTTAGAGAATCAATGGAACAAAGGTTATGCTTTCAGCAATGCATAAAATTCAAGTATTCACTAAGTGACAAACAACACCGACGGAGTGCACACCGATGGTTAGAGCAAAGAGGAACAGTCACAGTGATACCCAACAAGCAAAAGTATAGTGTTGCCCGATGAGCAAAACCACAAGATGCCCGACGAGCAAAGTCAGAAGGTTGCTCGATGAGTAAAATTCTAATGATGCCCGACGGGTGGAGATCACGAAGCTAACTAGAGTCTCACTGACGGAACTGTCAGTTCTCATCAATAACTAACTACAGAGGTGACCAATGGAACAAAGAGTTCAGAAAATGACAAAATATCTAGCTGACAAGAGCTAAAGATAGACTTAACTGGTTGTTTTCTTTGTTTTATTCGACCAGAGTTAAGTGATTGATTTAAAGATGATTTGTACAGTTGGAAAGAATATATCTACCAGCCAAATCAGGAGTTATGCTTTAAATCTAATTGGCTGGATTGTTTTTCATGCTAAGAATCAAGAATCAAGAAACACTGAATATCATGTCTATATAAGAGACAAGATTAATTCATTTACAAATGGGATTAAGGGGAGTCAATAGAAAGAGGATGATGAAGAAACACTTCATACAGTCCTGATCAATCAAGCTAAAGGAGAGCTAAGGAATTTTGCAGACATCAACGTACAGTGAAGCACAACATCACAAAGCAAAAAGTGTGGAGCACAAAGAATTGAATTAATACATTGATTGAAGAGAGGTAATGTACTTAAATAGATCTAAAAATTTGCAATTCAAAGTTGCAATATGAACAGGTCATAGTGTTTCATTTTAACCATTGAAGCATCAAGTCTCTTAACCGAGCAGTACTTAATAGTCTTCTATATATTGAGGTACATCCCAAGGAGTGCTGAAAAGGTTGATTCATGAAAGTAGCATTGGACTTTCCTGATACCTATTGACAGTCTAAGAAGGAGGTTGATTCAAGGATGGTAGCAATAGATGTCTGATACTAAGTGACAACCTCTATGTATAAAATCCTCTAAGAAGGTCACACTTAACAGTGTGTTTGTAACCTTTAACAGGGTTGACTCCTAACAGGGCTCACTTCAAAAGAGTGAAAATTTGGGGTACTGGTCCTAGTGGTTTTTCGCCTAATAGGGTTTCCACGTTAAAAATTCATGTTTTATGTGTGTATGATTCATTTCTTTATTGTTTTGTATATGACATACTTAACACTATATTGATCGGTATACTCTGCTTATTTACTGTGTTTCGGTAAATAGTTATACTGCTTATCGGTAATCAAGAAAGAATAAGGATTGACAGAGAAAACCGACAGACAGTTAATCATTATAAGTATTTCATGGCATGCATCTTGTAGGGACATAATATTCTAAGGTTTATAGATTGGTGGTTAAGTTTGAAGGATAAATTTGAGGCCACTGATCCCCCCCTCTTAGTTATTACTAATAGAGACGTCTACAACCGACCAACAGGTATTGACCGAGCCACCTAGCAAAGGTACCACACCTCCTGAGCAATCAATGATAGAAACCAAGTAGCAAAAGGCTCTTTCTATTGTACCACATTCCCCTACTATCAACAGCATACTGAAGAAGAAAAAGAACAAGAAAAATAAGGCCCCCGTTACACTTGGGGAAATCATAGAAATACCAGACTGTGATCCAAGAACACTTGATTACGAGTCACTAACAAGGTATGGGGAGCTATGAAAAAGGAAATCTCAACAGGACAAACTCAAACTGGGACACAGAAATACACAAGCCCTAGAAACAACAAAGGATATACTATTGCAGGTAGTTCCTGATGCACAAATTGATCAAGCTGCACCATCATTGATCAACTAGCAATTCGGACCGAGGCAATCACAAATAAAAATGTAGATGCTGAGAAGTTTATTGAAAAAAGAGCCAAGGAGAAGTATCACTACAAGCTAACAGATAAAATTAGCCAAGAAGTGGTAGTAAACAAGGTGAAACATTTTGAACTGGTAACTCAATTAAAACCTGTTATTTTAGAATTAGTTACCCTAGTTCAAAATTTATGTACAATTGAGAACTTCACCACCTAGTATGATGCACAAATAGCTAAGTTGAATGAAGATCTCAAAGCTAGTGCAAAAAGTCTTTCAACCGAGCCAAATGCATTCCAATTGTATTATGAAAAACTAGTTGAATCCAAATGGTTAAGGCTTGAGATACAAAAGGATGAAAGCAAAATTAGAGATGAAGTAACCGAGCTGCAAAGTTTGTTACTACCGAATCTCACATTGTTGATGACACATATGAAAACCACAAAGACTCTAATTGACACCCCGGAGATGTCAGTAGCTGAAATCATCTATGACATGCATGCTCAAATCACATCGGAGCATGTGACCCTAGAACACCTGGAGGAGAAATGGGAAAATCTGATGGCAGGCAGACATCAAGCAATCTCATAAGCACATTTTTGACAAGCTATAAGGTATACATCTTTGTCATTATTTTCAAAAAAGGGGAAAAGTGTATATGTACATACAATGTATCCACAAAGGGGAAAATGTACGAAGGCAAACATTGTAAAAGAGGGAAACATGTACATACCGAGAGTATGCACATAGGGGGTCATTGTAAAAATATAACATACTTGGTTTATATACTGTACATATCAGTTTTTGACACTAATGCCAAAGGGGGAGATTGATAATCCTTAAAGGATCAAAAGTTGTCATTAGTATACAAAGAAGATAGTTTTGGTCGGTCAGCATTCACCGAGTGTCAGCATTCACCAAGTGACAGTGACCACCAAGCACAGTGTTCATCAAACACAGTGGTCACCGAAATGCTTAGTACATTGAGAAAGTACACCAGTCTATAGAGACACGATCAAGCAGAGACATCACTGAGCACCAGTCTAACCGAGCAACAGTTTTAACACTGAGAAAAGCGGATCTGAACTACATGCTAGCTAAAGCACTTTAGTCTTTAAATTAGCTTTTTTCTTAGTTGAACAACCATTTCTTGAGGATCAATAAAAGCGTGATTGATGGATTTAATTAGTTTAACTGATTGTATACATGCAAACTAGGAGATCAAGGTCAATTTGTAAACCTTTGATCTTAGAGTTATTCAAGAAAATATTGAAACCTAATATGGTCAATATATTATATATATAGATTTATAATCAATCAAGAACATGATGATTGTAGCCACACAAGGACATTGATCGATCAAACTGAGGTTTTCATTCAAAAGGACAGATAAAGAAGAATTCAGTTTTGAAGAACTAGATTCAAGGCTACCGAGAAAAACAGAGGTATTATCCATCACAATTGGTGATATATATTTTGTGAACTTAATAGATCTGTAATCAGCAATTCAGGATTGTAAGCTATAAGTTCATAAATATTTTTGTCTACTCTCTAACAATTGTAGCAAACAGAAGAAATCCTTCAAGAAGGTGGACTTAACAGTCTTATTGTAAATCTCTTAACTGAGTGCACACATACATTACATTGCTAAAATATCTTAACTAAGTAGATCTAACAGATCTAACATATTACTCCTAACAGGGTAAGATCATCATAAGTGATCACAACTTGTAGCCTTAACCGGCACCTTCCATTCTGCAGATAGTGAAGCTTTGTGGGTTTCATTCCCATCGTAGTTTTTACCTTCTAACATGGATTTTTTGCATTATCAATTCTTGTGTCATGTGTAAATGATTTTCATGAATGTTTATATGTTAGTTTACACGCACTTACATTTATGTTACGATATTACATGCATGAAGTAGAAAAACTATAATGGTTGGTTATGCAAGCTATGAGTACTAAGGTTAGTTGGTAAAAGTTTTTAAGGGTACTGATTCACCCACCCCCTCTTAGTACACACCCTTCCATTATTCCAACAACATATCACGTCAATGTGAATGATAATACTTTCTTCTTGGTAGCCTTGCCTTAGTTCTATAAACAGATTTTTGCAATGTAGTCTCTGTCCTTAACATCCCTTGTCTCATCTCTGATGTCTGTAGTATGGTGGCTACTTGATCATTTCTTGATCAACATAAATTACAAAATTGACATCTATACATTTATATATCAAATGATATGACCTAATTAGGGCTTAACAATTACATCCCTATCCTAAGATCAACGGTGTACATAATTTACCTTGATCATCTACACATAGGAGACATAAATAATTAATGTTGTAAATCTGTAATTAATGTCCTCCTCGATTGTGTAAACTGTTATCTAGGTCAGCTAAAAAGTTGTTACATAGAATAATGTGCCATAACACACTTTTATGTGGACTTTGTTCCACTCGGTTAATGTTGTCTCTCGGTGCTCGGTGTAGTCTATGTACTCGGTTATACTGGTGTTTGGTTATGTTGTGTAGCTCGGTATTGTCTTCTACTCAATATAGTCTGTGTACTCGGGTATCACTGTACTCGATTAACTCTGGGTGTGATCAGTGCTCTCGGTTAACTTTACACTTCAGTGATTATACCGGCTTTCTTGTTTGACTTTGTTACCGACTGTCCATATATCGACTTGATAACTAATGACAACTTCAATGTGCAATTGGAGTAATATTCTCACCCTTTGGCATTAGTATCAAAAACTTAATACTGTACATAATATTATACACATGATGAGTCCCCCTTTGTACATTCTCCCCCTTTGGATATACTTGGTATATGTATATGAACATGAACTTCTCCTGATTATAGTATCCCCCTTTACTATATATAAATACTTATATTTCCCCCTTTTTTGAAAATAATGACAAAAGGAGTATAACTTAAAATTTGTCAAAAATATTAGTCTGGGCATTCTTGAGAGTTTCCAGTAACTTCTCCCATTCCTCCTTTAAATGCTCGAGGGTGAATAGCTCTAAATTTAGTTGAGCATGCATATTATATATTCTTTCTATCACTGATAAATCTAAGGTGGCAATCAAATTCTTTGCCAATGTCACATGTTTTTGCATCATAGTCAAATGTAGTAGTAGCGTTGTCTATAACTCACTTACTTTCTCTCTGATTTGTTCCTCTTCCTTCTTCAAGTCTTGTCTCAGCTGCTAGTTTTGAATTACCTTATTGTAATGCATTTTTAATGCATGTTGCTCGGTTGGTAGACTATTTGCACTATCCTTTAGATCTTGATCTATTTTCTTTTTCTTTTCACTAATCTCTATAGTGAAGTGATATAGTGTGTATAATTGTTGTAGAATTGTAATGGCTTCCGATATAACAGTTTCTAAACCACTTACAAATTCAGATAGAGTTACCTTATGTACTGCCACTTCTTGGTTGATCTTCTCGATAACTTTATATTGGATCTTCTTCTCTGCTCGCTCTTCTAATTTCTACTCAGCATCACTGTTAGGTTTGTCAATTGCCTTGGTAAGTAGTTCAATTTGTTTGAGTATGGGGGCTCGTTCATCAATGTTGATATCTGGAACAACTTGCATTAGAATCTCCTTTTCTTTTTCTATCACTTGTGCACTCTTTTCTTCTTGTCTCAATTTGTCCTGTGCTACTTTTTAGGTACAAATTTCACCATACTTCTTCAATGTTTCCGGATCAAGTGTCCTTGGATCCCATTCAGGAATTTCTATGATTTCATCCAGTGTAACTACATCCTTGGTTCATTTCTTCTTCTTCTTCTTCTTCTTCTTCTTCTTCTTCTTTCCTTGAAAACTCGAAGAAGGAGAGAGAGCTAATGTTAACTGAGCCTTTTGCTCGATTTCTGGCTTTGCTTGCTCGGTACTCGGTGTGATGACTTGGTGAGGTGCCTCGATAACTAACCTTGTTTATTTAGTAGATGTATCTATTGTCTTTTCAAGAGTCTCTATGTTACCTTCACCTTTCTCTTATGCATCATTAGTGGTAGCTTTGTGTGCATCACCTTGGGTTGTTCCACCACTATGCTCGGTCTCTTTACTGTGATCTTCACCCTTATCTTCATTTGTATCTATAATCTTCTCGGGTGTCTATTGTTGTGCTTTTGTCTGAATTTGAATTGCTTGGACCAAAATAGGTAACTGGCCTGGTATATTTTCTCAGGCAACCTCTGATGTGTCTAGCTCATCAATAGTTTCATTTGCTCTGATTGAATCATCTTCCTTGGCCTTATCATCTGGATCACCTTCAGTTACATCAATTATTGTGATCTTTGGGTGACCTAAATTAGTCAAGAGTTCAGGCATACTGTCTAATACATCATCAACTACTGCATCATCAAATGTTATGGGTTTTATACTCGGTCTAGTAGATGCAACATCATTTACTTCCTCGATATCATGGACGTCCTTGGGTGGATTTAGTAGTTTCTTTCCAAATTCTGGTTCTCTCAATATCCACTTCCTTCATATTTCATTGTACGATATTCAATGTTTGTTGTTTCTTCAGAAATTACTTGGCATACTTTTGCATTACATCATGTATTTCCTCAACTGTGCACTCATCTTTAATAAGAGTGAGAGTTTCTTCTCTCATATGTTTCTCAGTTTGGAGTGCATATGACCATCTTGTTGATATTTTATCATATAATTATGATGGAATAGAAATAGAAAATTCAACTGGAACTTGTTTGAAGTTGATCATCATACCTATGATTGCTTCTTCGAGTTTATCCTTAGCTAGCTTTGCTTTCATTGTTCGAGATGAAGATGTCATGATCTCTGTTTTAGGGCTTCCGTAAATGATACTTGAATAACTTGGTGAGGGAATATGCATAGTACCTAACCTTTGTGTGCTCAAAATGTTTTTAAATCTTTGTAGAATGCTCGAAAAAGATCTGTTGCAACTTAACTCTCTTTTCTCTATTCAGCTCTGTGATCAGGATGTGAACAAATGAGCTCACATCGACCAAATATATAGCAAATGACTTAGGGAGGCGCATTAAATGTTTTTCACCAACCTCTTGGTGAACAAACATTATGCTTGGTTAACACTGACGATATTTCAAATTGGTGAGTATGCCATATACTCGGTTACCATAGCAACTCAGTAATCTCTTCATATTTTCACCGACTGACAGTTCTAACTTGGCACGTATTAACTGACTAGACTAGATAATAGTAATAAAAAATATAATACCATAGTGCATCTTGATTCATATTGATTTGGCATATGCATAATAAATACAAGAAGTGATGTAATATATGGCATTACAAAACATAGTTCCATACCTTCTTGTATTGCTCAGTTGGAGATGGTGGAGCCACCTAACCCATCGGTTGAGGTGTCGCCAAATTTTGTGCTTGGTCCCTCATTATCATTTGATGCTCTTCTCCACATTTGATTTCTGATCCTCACAATTTCATCATTTGTATTTCCATTCCCATAAGTATTTATTTGGTCTACACAATCTCTGCTTAAGTGACCGACTTTGTGACAGTGAGAACATGTCATTCCAAAGCTTGACCAATTCCTAGACTTGGTTCACCATTCTCTCATACAATTTTCTACTATATGTCCATATTTACCACATGTTTCACAACTGCTCCAAGTGTTATAATCTCATGCATAAGCATTGCCTTGTCTTCTCGGTTGATTTACCATTTCTTGTCCTTTAGGCTTCCAGATTTTCTTTGTGTTCTTTATGCATGCTTGTGTTGTATGACCATTGATGTTGCAATTTTGACAGTATTTATCCATGTATGGTTTCTTCTATGGTTTTTTCAACTTGGATCTACACTCATGTGCCTAATGTCCATGTTTATTATAGTTGTAGAAAATACCATTAAATTTAGGAGGGTTTTTAAGAATACCTTTTGTTTTGCTCCTGCAAACATTTGATGTGTGGCCTGGTTTTCCACATTGATGGAAAGAGGGCTTATTAGGCTTAGGATTTTAATAGACATTCCTTTGTTTAGTTTGATTTGATGATTCTCCTTGCTTGGTATACCCTAATCCGGTATTGTTATTCAGTCTTCTTTGATGGTTTAGAAATTTATCCATTCTCTTAGTGTTTTCTTCAAGTTTCTTAATCACTTCATTATGTTGTAGTAAAATTGAACTTCATTTCTCAGTTTCTCATTTTCTTCTTTCAATACACCAATGTCTTCTATTCTTCTTGCAAGTTCAGTATTCACTCAGTTTGTCTCATGATTCATAGCAACCACTTGATTGGTGATCTCAAAGTAATGTTCAGTAAGTCTCGATATCTCAGTTTCTTTCTCTTGTAACTTTTCAGTCATCTATCTTCTGTCATCAACAACCATGTTCCTATGTTGTTCAGCTTTGTTTGCATCATTTAAAACTTCAACCATTCTAACCATGTGTGTATCTTGACCAATCTGCAATGCTTTCACTTGTTCAGTAAGTTGTTGATTGCTTTCAGATAGCTTTGATATGATTCCTTCATATGCATCAGATATGCTACCAGATTCAGATCTAGATGAATCAAATGGATCATGAATCTCTTCTTCATGATGATCAATCTCACGACAGTGATGTGCCATGTCCTTCTCTTAATCAACATCTCCCTAAGTTTCTCTTTGGCTTCCTTGTATTGTTCAACATAGATCTGCAATTGTAACTTATGATTCTCAATAGTTTTATCAAGTGTATACCTTTCCATTGTAAGATATTTTCTCTTCGGCTATTAAACCTTCAAAATAAGAGAACTAGCTATGATACCAATTGTTGGGATAATGGAAAGGGTGTGTACTAAGAGGGGAGGGGTGAATCAGTACCCTTAAAAACTTTTAGTCAATTCTTTGTAACCACTATTCTGTATTAACCGACTGAGTAGATTACATACACCAAACATATAGTATCACATCTGAAATGTAAATGCATGTAAAATGAACAATACACATACATAAAATTAAGTACTCATGACACTAGTATTTTGGTATCGCACAAAACCCATGTTAGAAGGTAAAAATTGCGGTGGGGATGAGACCCACAAAACTTCACTACTTCAGCAATAAAGATAGTATGTTAAAGCTTACAAACAATGATCACTTATGATGATCTTACACTATTAGGAGTAACAATAAGATCGACTAGATCTACATCATGTGAGGATTTTGTAGCATAATCTATGTGTGCACTCGGTTAAGAGATTTACAATAAGATGGTTAAGTCTACTCTATTAAGAGATTTAGGGTTCTATTAAAATTGTTAGAGAGTAACATAAAGTTGATCTAGAACATATACAATCTCAATATTGTTGATAGAGATCCATTAAGTACATACAAAACATATCACCTCAATGTGAATGACAATACCTTCTACTCGGTAGCCTTGCCTTAGTTCTGTAAACTGATTTCTGCAATGTAGTCTCTGTCCTTAAAATCCCTTGTCTGATCTCTGATGTCTGTAGTATGATGGCTACTTGATCATTTCTCAATCAACATACATTACAAAATTGACATCTATACATTTATATAGTAAATAATATGACCTAACTAGGGCTTAACAATTACATCCCTATCCTAAGATCAACGGTGTACATAATTTACCTTGATCATCTACACATAGGAAACATAAACAATTAATGTTGTAAATCCATAATTAATATCCTCCTCGATCATCTAAACCATTATCTAGGTCGGCTAAAAAGCTGCTACATAGAGTAATGTGCCATAACACACTTTTATGTGGCCTTTGTTACACTCGGGTAATGTTGTCTCTCAGTGCTCGGTGTAGTCTGTGTATCTCAATTATACTGGTGTTTGGTTATGTTGTGTAGCTCGGTGTTGTCTGCTACTCAGTATAGTCTATGTACTCGGGTATCATTGTACTTGGTTAACTTTGGGCGTGTGTGATCAGTGCTCTCGGTTAACTCTGCACTTCGGTGATTATACCAATTGTCTTGTTTGACTCTGTTACTAACTATCCATTATGTCTACTTGATAACTAATGGCAACTTCAATGTGCAATTGGAGTAACATTCCTTATCTTTACTTTTCTTTGAGACTTTGAAGGTTGTCTCCTTTTTAGATGAGGCCTTAGTATTTGTTCTCATCTCATAGGGTGTTAGGATACCATGGAGCTTGTCAACAATCATCTTTTCATGTTATGTCATCTCTTTGATTGCTAAAACTTTTGCATCAGATCTGAGATATAGAGACGTTAGAATTTTCTGAACTATAATATTGTCCTCAAACGTTTCTCCTAACCCTTTAAAGAGTTTATAACTCCAACTTCCAAATGTAAGCAGCAACTTTCTCTTCTTCTCGCATTCTAAGACTTTCAAACTACATTTTATGAGTCTGAAGTTTGGCCTTTTTTACCTTGTCATCTCCTTCATATATCTTTTTAAATTTCTCCCACATGTCCTACGTTGTCTCACTATACATAATCTTCACAAACTTTGTCTTTGATAATCCACATAAGATTGCACTCACATCTTTGGCATTACTTTCAAAAGCCTTCTTTTCATCAGCATTAGTTGGAGATATTTGAATTGTATAACCATTTACTATGTTGATCCAAACGTCAAAACCAAGAGACATATAATAGGTTTTTATTCGCATACTCTAAAATGCATAATTTGAGCCCTCAAATAAAGGTGTGCTTTTTGTAGCAAGTCCTTCAAGAGCATTCATTGGGTGCTAACAGAATCACCCTCTAATTTTTTAGTCTCTATTTTAGGAGGTACCTGTTCTAATACCAATTGAAAAGCACATAGGAAATATGGGGGGGATGAATCATGATTTCAAACCTTTTAGCTTTTAAATGCATGAAATCACATAAAACTTAAAGAGAGCAATCATCAAGACACCAATACCAGATTTCTCATGGAATACCCTTTAACATAAAAACCCACAACATTCAAAACTTTTATTCACAAGAATGGGCGCCAACTCATATTACAAAAGTGAGCACCAACCCTTCATTCTGTTGAAGCACCAACTCTAGATTGTGTACAAACTCAAAATCAACCTTTTGTTATCGTACACTTTGTAATATCACCACTCAGTCACATGCACAACTCCTTAGCATACTTAACACATTACAACCACGGTTCTATCATATACATGACTTCTTCAAAAATCTGCAAAGTCCTCAAAATAGCTTGTGAAAATTCAAAAAATCTAAAGTACAAATTGTATGACTCGGGTCAAGAAAAAACAAAAAAACTTCATGTTGAACCTCTCTCATGACACTATCATTCACAATCCTTAAGTGACAATAGACATTTTCTCTATATTTTTGTCTTGTGCACTCCCATGCTAAAATTAAGGCACCTACATACTATATACTCCCACGCAGAAATAACATCACTTTACATCTACAACAATTTAGAACAAAAACAAAAATCCTGACACCCTTTTCTATATCATAGCTCACATACTCGTTTTCCCCCTTTTTAATCCACTTTTACTACCCCACAAATTAATCAAAAAACTCACGATACAAAATTCATTTTAGAATCATATGCTCATCTTCATTATATATTCATACAATTGAACAACTATATAAAACAATTTCAATGCTTTAATTCAACATATGTACCAAAGGAAGAACAACTTAATCTTTGCATTGACCCCTTAATCTTTACATCGACCCCATAATCTCTATTCAAACTTACACAATACCAATCAAATATTGTTAGTGACTTAATCGTTTGGGTGCTCGAATACCAAATGCTCGATATAGTCAATTCTGGAAGATGTTGCAATTCTGGAAGATACTTATCCTGATAATGATTTCCGGAATATGGGCTGGACCCGTTTGGTTCACCCAGAAGATGACTAAGAAGATGCATAAGGATTTTTAATTGTTTATTTCTTAATTTCTTTGAACATATATACACACCTATGTATATGTGTATATATACAAACGTGTGTATATACAAATGTGTGTATATACACACGTGTGTATATACAAATGTGTGTATATACACACGTGTGTATATACACACATGTGCACATACATGTGTATATACCATGTGGATATACATATGTGTGTGTATATAATGTATGTACACACGTGTGTGTATATACACACATGCACACACTTGTGTGTGTATATAGCAATATAATATACCAATGTGTTTCGGGATAAAGGTTTGGCAAACTCACGGATCTGATGAGATATTAAATTTGGTTTAATAAAAATTGGAATTGGAATTCCAATTCCAACTATTTGGGTGGAAGATGCATATGCCCATTTTGAGGTAAAATTGGAATTTTGAAATTCCAATTCCAGTTTTTTTGAATGAACACAAACATGAAAGAAACAAAACTGAGAATTAGATAATGTCAATTCCAGGCATATTCCAGATACCAAATGGACCCTAATAAATGTAATGCGAACGTCCGGACACATAATAACTAACATCCTATATCAACGATACCATCTGTCTCTACATATTTGTCCATTTTTCACAGTCTCCAAAAACAACCTTGCAATCATGCATTGACTCCTATGAAACTCAACTTCTCATCAAAAGTCATTCTCTGCCATACTTTATCTGTATCCCTATATAAGAAAATAGTTGCAGTTATATAAAAGGCCAAAACGGCTTCTTAGAAACAGAAACCACGCTATGAAGCATCCTGACAGATCAAACCAACAAAAAAAGTTTTCTATATAGCCACGCCGAAATAGGATGGAACAATTGAGATTAAAACAGCAGGCTTCAAATATGAATAAGTTGTCAGAAATTTATTAACCTCTTGTAGTCGCCTCCCCTGAAACCGCCATCGCACTAAAGACAGAGTTAAGGAAATCATTCCAAGATGGAAGACTAATACCAAGATTTATACGACCTTGATCACCAACATTTAGCATTAATCACAGCATACTCAGCATCTCTAACTGCTTACTTGATCTCAAGGACAAAGGACAAAATGATTCAGAAGTTTGGAGCACAATCCAATTGCAAGTTTGAATCAACATGGTGAGCTCCTCTTCGATCAACTTAGACAAAGTCCAAATACTAGCTCTCTACAGCATTTCACGGCAATGAAAAAGATCCCTACAAAATGCAGGCATGGCTTTTACTCACTAATTGACAAAGTTTGGAAGAGATTTCCAATCAATGTCTAGCCACCTCCAGGTCTTGCATTTTTATAGTTATGATTCAAATTCTAGGAGGTCACACTCTTCCCGAGTCATATGATTTAGCTATCAAGGCTGAGTAAAATCTAATAGCTGCTGGAAATTACCTTCCATGTGTATGAAATCCTTGCCTCTTCCAGAAAGTACCTCTTTTCAAGCTGTCCAAAATAATCAAGTGTACTTTCAGCTCGCTCCTCACCCTTCCCATTGAGTTGATCAAGTAACGTGATGAATGAAGCAAAAATTTTGATACAATAGCTCTTCCACAAGCTCATGGAGTTAAAAGACTAGCCCTTTAACAAATTAAACAAGCTTCCCTAACAACTTTGATTGTTATTTCCCTAACAAAATCTTCTCCTCATATGCAAACCCCGTATGTTTGATAGATGTATTCCTTGTTTCTCTTCAATATCAGAGCTCCCCAAGCAAAATTTGAGCAAGTGTTGAGTATCATGTTTTTTGTCAAATGAACATAATTTTGAGTCATAATGAGCAAAAGAATGTCCAAAATCAGCAACAAAAGCAAGAGGTCGCTTTTGTTCATGTAATTTTTCCAGCTGATTGAGAGTATCATGTGCATGCAGAGAATGTGAAATCAGTTTCAATGTTGAATTCTTTGCATTTCAGTTCATTCAAATCCTTTTCTAATGCTGTTTATGAAAAAGCTAAAAGGAAGTTGATTTTTAAAAGTGTAAACCTTCATGCACAAAAAGAAAGCAAAGAAAATTATCATTTGATTCATGAAATTCTGGCTTTGATTGCATACTTATTTTTAGCAAATGCAATCAAAGCCAGAAGTTCATATGAATTGAATTAAAATGGATTGTAGAAATCTAATAAATTTGACAAGTATCATGTCAAAGTAAAGTCAAGCATCAAATAACTCATAAATGATGAAGAAACGAAAGGACTCTGGCTACAATGAAGGATGACCCTGCCTATTCGGAGCAAATGGATTTTCCCCTATCTCATTCTGATGGCCCAGCATGACAGGAGATCATTGATGATCCAGTAGAGCACAAGGAGGCTGATTTTTTTAAAAAACTTCCTAATTTTGTAGAGGACAGCAATGTAATGAAGAAGGTTCACATGCCAATAATCAAGTGTACCTATGCATGCAGAAGCGAAGAGAACTCCGAGGGAGAAGAGTTCAAGTCAGATCTAGAGTCCCTGTTTGTTTATTCTAACAATAATCAAGCTTTTGCACCCGAGGAATCAAAGGACAACAGAGTGTGAATTTTTAGATGCCATCTCAAGTTTAGAGCATGATAAGGACTTCTTGAATCAATCCTTTGATGTGGAACAACTTGAGATTTGAAAACAATATCATGACCAATGCATCTTGAGATTCTGAACCATCTTAGGAAGCACAGTCACTGTCAAGCCCAATCTTGATCATCTCTTGGGCCATGGAAATGATGAGAAGCAGAAGTACATGAAATCAATAATGTGAAGTCGTAAATGCTTGGTTACCAGGAAGAATGTGATCTTTAACGAAATTGTCACATCTTCCCAATCCCATCTGAGTGAAGGAGGACACTCACATTAGAGAAAATGGAACAAACACCAAAGCATTGAAAGATGAAGAGTCAGCTTCTAAAGTCTCAGGGGTTGTATTGCAATGATGTCCCATGTTTGCAAACTTCCCATGTCGGTGCAGGTTTGCATTCAAGGGGAAATTTGAACATAAACAAGCATCATTCACCTCATCCTTATTTTGAATAACTCTACCACCATGTTTCACAGCATCACTGCTACTAATCATTCTACATTTCCCTTCAAAACATCCTAACCCTAAGCTAGATGGAAAAGTAGTAAGATGAAGTCATGGACCTTGGGAAATCCTCATACCAGGAGAGTAGGACCCACTGATGGAAAAGTAACATGTACGAGTGTTTGATCATCACCACACACTATTCTATTCTATTGTGAATGACAATTCCTTGCATCTGCACATTTGCCTCAAACGTGAAGGTGGTATGCATGAACTCTTACAATGCTGCCTTGAAATTTAACTTAACAGAAATGACATCTCCACAACCTAGTGCCACCTATTGCCCTAACTTTTGCTCATATTTTGGTTGCAAATTGTCTTAAAAGGGACTTATTACTGAAGGAATCATTGGAAAATTCTTCCAATAATTTGGAAGAGCGATCAAAGCAGCACTACCAATAGAACTATTTGCCTCACCCCATCCCATCATTTGTACTCAATATCTCAGGTTCATCCGCATAGGCTCTGCCTCTTGCTAACCCTTCTTCATCATTTATGTTTTGACTAGAACGTATAGTGACACTACAAGAAATGAAATTTATGACAACCGTATATTTAAGTGAAATCAATGCTTAAACCCCTAAACATTGTTTTTAAGGCTTCTAACTGTTGTTATAGGTTGTCTAACTGCTGTTTTCAATAGAAACAGAAATTCAACAAACCTTAAAAAGCATTTTATAACCATTTACGCTTCTATAAACAATTTATAATTTTCATGTAATTTTAAATTGAAAACAAAAGAAAAATATCACTTAATCATTGATGAAGGGCCATGGCTTACCTTGAAGAATTGACAGCTTGCAGCTGAAGCAACATGTTTAGATTGAACACTTGGCACTTGTTCTTCTTCTCGCTAGTGCTCCCTCTCTAGCTTGCTCTCACTCTTGTTATGCTTCTTGTAGCCTTGCTCAATGCTTTCGAACTTTCATACTGATTTGGACTGAGAATGTGAAATGTATTTATAGTTTTTCTGTGGAGTCCTTAAGCTGTGGCTGGGGCCCATAAACTTATAGGATTAGGATTGGGAGGACAAATATCATGAAAATGTCTGGTTTTGTTTTTCTCCCTAAATTGCTTTTTGGAAGTGTTTGTCACAGGAAGCAGCCGGCAATCTCGTAGGTGGCATGAGAGAGACCTGGGAATTTCTCCTATGTCC
>MU228077.1:789101-806518 GCA_018584345.1 Thuja plicata
TCCAAAAACTTTGAAATATTTTACATTAGGTGCATACCCATACCATAGCTCATAAGGTGTAGCATTAGTACCTTTCTTGACTTGTACTCTATTCAAGATATAGACTGCTATACTTATAGCTTCTCTCCAATATTTTTGTGCAACATTTTTCTCCATCATTAGTATCCTGGCACAATCCATAATAGGTCTATTTCTTCTCTCAGCAATACCATTCTATGGTGGTGTCCTAGGTGTGGACATCTGTCTTTTTATCCCTCGGTCATTGCAAAACCTGTTAAACTCATTAGAAATAAACTCACCTCCTATGTCAGATCTTAAACATTTTAGGCTTTTACCTGTCTCCTTTTCAACTTTTGCCAAGTACCACTTAAATAAATGGAATGCATCAGATTTTTCTTTAAGAAACATAATAGTCATCATTCTTGAGTAATCATCAACAAATAGAATAAAGTATCTATCTTCACAATAACTTTTCTCACCAATGGGACCACAAAGGTCAGTATGAACCAATTCCAGAATTCCCTCAGAAGTATGAATCTTTCTTTTGAAACTAGATTTAGTCATCTTTCCTATTTGACATTGCTTACACATTGCATTTTCAGGTTTCTTCAACTTAGGCAACCCTCTAACCTTTTTTCAATTTACTTATGCTTACCAAGTTATCAAAGTTTACATGACACAACCTTTTATGCCATAACCAAACATCATTATATTGTGCAAACAAGCATGTCTCATCAGCTAAGTTCAGATAGAACAAGTTACCTTTTGTTTTCTCTCCACTTCCAACCAATTCTCCAGTGGCATCATAGATCTTTGCCTTCTTGTGATGGAATTCAACTCTGTAACCAGAATTATTCAGCTGTGCAACACTCAATAAATTATAGTTAAGGTCATCAACCCAGTATACATTGTCACATCTAATCTTGTCAGTCAAGTTAATTGAGCTTTTCCCTTTAACAAGACATGGTGCATCATTACCAAATTTAACATAACCACCTAATTTACACTGATCTAAGGTTTCAAATTTATCTTTATCACTAGTCATGTGATGTGAACAACCACTGTCAATAATCCAATGGTCACCTTTATTCATATAAGAAATTAGTGCAGTTTTCTCATCATCATCAGAATCATCTTTCATAGCAACATACACAACCTCTATATCATTTTCATCAGTATTGTCAGATTCGTTGTTAGAAGCTTCTTCAGCTATATAACAAGATTTCTTACCTTTGTCTTTGTAATCTTTATACTTTCTGAAGTCTCATTCATCCTTTATATCATTGTACTTGGTTTCCCTTCTTTCATCTTTGTCATTCGTATCTGGACATCTTGCAACAATATGACCAACTTTGTTACATGAAAAACAAATGATAGGAAGTTTACCTTTGAATTTTCCTTTTCCTCTTGATAGTCTTTTTTCCATGAGTGCTTCAAGTTCTTCCAGATCATCATCTATAGTGTCGTTTCTACTGTTCACACATTTCTTTCCTTTCTTTGATTTGTTAAGGACCAACTGGGATTTGAATGCAAATGCAATAGCTTGTGGAGTGTAGTTATCAAAATTTGACATCTCAAATGCAGTAAGTCTGCCTACCAAACCTTCCAAAGTCAAATTACTATTAGGAGTACATCTTAACTCTTGAATTGCAGAGAGTGTAATAGCATATATAGGAAGAAGAGTTCTCAGTAACTTGCTCATAACGGTGTTATCATCAATTGTTCCCTTAGCTCCTCTGATAGCATTTACAACTTCCTTTATCCTACCATAATATTGAACTATATTTTCTCCTTCTTGCATTTTCATTTCATCGGACTTACCTCTTAAAGTTTCATATTTGGCTCTCAGTGCATTTGTATCACCTCCATAGATGGTTGCAAGGACATCCCACATTTTCTTTGCAGTTGTACAATTCTTTATGTCTTCAAACTCATGATAGTTTAGAGATGATACAATCTCCAGCATTTCTTGATTATGTTCCTGCTCTTCTCTTAATTGTGTAGCTGTGGTAGGTGCAGTGGGGGATACATAATCATGTTCAACATAGTGCTTAGCAGAGTCACCAATACCAGCCAGATGCAATTTCATCAAACTCTGCCATGTAGGGAAATTATATTTGTTAAACTTTGGTACCTCCTTTTTATACATCTTGATCTTTTGCTCCAAGTACCTTCAAACTATTTTCAAGAGACCAAAGCTTTGATACCAATTGTTAGAATGAATTCAGAATACCTGAGAGGGGGGTGAATCATTTATTCTCAGGCCTAGATGTACCAAATTAAACTTTATACCACTTTGAACAACTCAGATCTTCTCGGCAGCAATAGCATAAATCAACAACATACATATGCAGTTTTACTGTTCAAATGTAATCAGCTTGTAGAAACTTAACAGTAAAACACAAGATAAACATTCACACAAGTTAACACCGGTATTTAACATGGAAACCCAATTTGGAAAAAACCATGAATAACATGCTATCAAGTTTACACTCTTCTGAAGTGAGCTTTGTTAGGAGCCAACCATGTTAAAGGTTACAAAACACGTTGCTAAATGTGACCTGGTTAAAGGAATTAATCACCCTATTAGGAGTGGCCTTGTTAGAGGACTTAGAACATTCCACCTAAATGTCACCTTGCTCAAAGGATTTATACAATGACTCTTAGGTCAACCCGGTTAAAGGATTTTGACTGATATAATGGTTAGAAAGTAATCAACAGGTGTTCAATCTAATACATACAACTTACTTTGCAAATCCAAATCCAATTCATCTCTAATGCTAATTCACTGAGTGGCCTCCATTCTCATTTCAATCTTCACATCTGCTTGGAAATTCGTCAAGCAATCACTCTCACAGCTCTCTGCTTCTATTGTTCAGCCTTCTCTGCTAGATCATGTCAATCAATCAATTAACTATGCAATCCTCTTGAATACACTTCTTACCTCTCTCATCACATCTTGAATAACCCCTTGAGGTTATCATATACCTCTTCATCTAGGTCAGATAAATCTTTTGTCGCTTAATCAAGATCGTAGATCTTAGGTTAGGTTAGATCTAATGGATCTTTCCATCTTTACATTTAATTTACTTCTCCAAAGAAATCACTAATTAAATCTTTGATCCATGCATTAATTATGGTTACCCATGCATTTAAATAGTGTGGACCAATCGTACTTATCCTTAATTAACTTTACATATCCCAATAAAATCAATTATGTCGGGTAGAGATCTCAAATCTCAACAATTACCAAAATACTGCTGCTCGGCCAACACTATGTTCTTTTGCTCGGTCATCACTGGTTTCCTTGGCAATTTACTAATGCTCGGTCATCACAGACTTCGCTCGGCATAAACTGTTCTCAGTAAATTGTCATCAAAATATAAACAACACATTACTTTGCCAATGTGCCAACTGATCAAGTACCCTTGTGATTTCCCATAACTCAACCATTCCACTTGGTCTTCTTGTTAAATATTCTACATCAATAAATAGATATGGTACTCAAACAGATAGCAATAGTCTCACCAGTTAAGGTTTAACATCAACGACAAAACAACAATTGTTTCCATTGTATCTTTCCAACATACATATGTGTGTGTGAACAAGAGAAGAGCAAGCAGTAAATTAAAAGAAATAAAATAGAATTCAAAAAAAAATTAAAAGCAATAAGAAAAATAATAAAAATAAAAATTTGATTCCAAGGGTGACCCTTTGGCAAAATGGTCGGGCTTCTTGCATGTAGTGTCGACAACCAAGGTTCAAACCTAACGCGGTTTCTCTTTACCACGTTAACAATTGAGATTGAAAATTTAGGGACAACCCTTTGGAAAAATTGTGGGGCTTTCTTGTCTATAATGTGTACAACCAGGGTTTGGATAGTTATGCTCCTTCGCACACATAATGTTAGGATTCGTCTCGGCATACTATTCACCCATTGGCATATCCTAGTTCTGCTTCCCATATGGCTCCCCATGATTTGGTGCAAGCAAGGGTCATTTTGGCTTGGTTGGATTGGGTTTTGTCTCTATGCATTCATTTTGGCCATGCACTAATTCCACCAGGGTTCCCTTAACTCCTTATTCTCCTTGGTGTGACCTGTCCTCTCCATCAAAGGTTGTCTATGGTGGTAAGTGTGCCTCCTCTAGCCTTTTTGTGGTTGTCAATTCTTTGAGCATGAATATAATCAATGCTACACAAATGCCTTCATTTAGAGATGTTGTAGCCCACGAGGATGTGAGTACTAGAGTGAGATCCATGGCCTAGGATACATTGCCTACTAGGATAAGATGGCCCCCAATTTATCAAGGACTTCTAATATTTGCTAAAAAAACCCATCAAAAAAGGGCCTCTATATCCCTTATTTTAGTCTTCAATTAAGAGCTTAAAAAGTGAGTCTTTCAAGGAGAAGATTTCTACATCTCCAAAGTTATCATTGGTCAATGCAATTGAGTTTGTGATTGGTAAATTCAATTGAGTTTGACCAAAGCTAGCAGATTTACACAAATGAATCATAGGGGCATGGTGAACTCTACTCAAAGATAACATGGAAGTTTACCCCTATGTGTAGGGATTTTTTATTGCATGGTGTTTGATTGTAAACAAGATATCCTCTAGGAACAATGGGGTTGGGGGAAAATATTCTCCTCCTCAAACCCCAATATCTAGATTTCAACCCCCTCAAAGAAACTTTCATAGTGAAACATATTTGGGTCCGCCTCCCAAATCTCCCACTTCAGTTTTAGTTTCATAATTATTCAAATCTACTAGTGATTCTTTGGGTGACTTCTTGGTTATTAATTCAAACACCTCTAATCTCACTCACACCACATTTGTCCACATCCTTGTGGATATGTGCATCTCAAGATATTTTTCAGTGGATATCACTTTCAAACTTATTGATTGTATTTTGTCTTAGCCTTTGGATAATGGAGCCTTGCTCTTCATATTTAGAAGATGCTTTGAAAGTGGGAAAAATTATTGGTGGGTCGATGTTTTTCCACAACATTATATTATGGATACTCCTTAATAATATCATGGGAATGAACCCAATTCCCCTAGGATCATGTAGGTTTTCTTCTTGTAGGTATCAATGGGACATGATGAGTGCATGTGGAAACATTGGTATAGGTTATATCTCGACAACCTCTATTAGCTCCTAATTCTCCATAAAAGGACATTCACTCTAGGAAGTAAGACAACATTTCTTTATTTTTCAAGTTCCCCAATTCTACTTCCGCTAAAGGTAATGCAAAAACATAAATCTATGGATTTTTGGGAAGAAGAGCCCCCTTGTAGAAGTAGACCAAAACACTTTGATCTCTTCCCACACTGAGCATAGATAGACATAAGTCAACAAGAATAAATTCCCTCTAAAAAGAATCAAACGCTACTTAGATCTTCCACAAAGGGGGTTATTGTGGGCTAGATGGAAGTCTCTTAGTGAAGGGGCTCAATGCGAATGTAAAATTTTTAATATTCTTTGTAATTTAGTATGGAAATTTTAGAAGGATATGTTGACAGCCAAGATTTCAATTGTCTCTTTTTTGTGCTCCCTAGGTGAAGAGTATGCATTGATGTACTTGCTTTAATTTTAATACAATAAAAATTATCTCTTATGAATCAAAATCAAATGTGTCCTAGTTTGATCTTGTTGTGCCCATGTTAGCATTTGGACTAGCGACATTTTTTGTGGAAGTAGTGCCCTTGAGGATGGATACAAATGGTGGTGGGCCCATTTAGGGGATGTATTAGGAACATGTAGAAAGGATCAATGTTTTGGCTTCCTTCCATGGCTTTTCCTCAGTGTCTGAGTCGATGGATCAAGAGGCACGTACAAATTTGGTGTCAAAAAAGTATGTTGGATCAAGGTCATTAAGAAGATGATCTGACCTCTAAAGTGTGTCATTATCTCTCCAAATGTGTATTTTAGGGAAGAAATCAAAAGAGAGGTAATAAAAAATAGAGATTTTTATTAGATATGGGTCTAATTGGATGATTTAGAATCTTTTGGATGATCATGTCTGAGTTGCATCAATGGATTACTAAAACTTGGTCATCTATCTTGGATGGTGATGTATAAATATACCCATGTGCATGGGGTTTTTTGTCATGGTACTCAGCAATGTGTGTTGAATAGAAACAAAATCATATGTGACTATTAATGGAGATATGATCAAAACCTATTGCTATTGAAGTCATGGTACTCTACCTTCAATCTAATCATTAAATCTTTCAATACTACTCCAGTCTAGGTAAGGCTCTTGAATATTCCCTTGTAAAATTAATTTGAAACCTATTTCAAATCCATGGACAACTCGTTGGGAAGGTTTATGGTAGTAGATGAGGGAAACCTTAAAATTATTTGTATACCACTTATTCCTTATATTGGTGGAGTTAGAAATTACAAAATACCTTCTAACATATATATTTTTGAAAATTGCAGACAATTGTTGGAACCAAATTCTAGACTATGAGGGTTTACCCTTTCATTGTCATAGATGCTTTGATACTAGTCACTTGGTTTACCATTGTTCAAAGCGTAAATGTGACATCCATGGCAGTTGGTGGAGGGAAGTATCCCCCAACATTATTTTGTGGAGAAAGAAGATTCATGTCAGGATGGTTATTCCCTTGATGTAGCCTTTGTTAGTGTCTCCGACCAATGTTCTATAAAATTCTAAGGGTTGTCATCCCCTATCAACACACAACTAGATACAGTGGCTGACAGACAAGGCTATTTGATCCTTCTACACTTTAAGCTCTTCTAGACTTAGGTGGATATACCTTCAAATAATCTAAAGACTCACTTCTCAAATTTGCATATAAAAACATAATAGATTATCCCAATGAAATCATGTCAAGGGCATCAAATATAGCTTCTATTTTACTAATTTCGTGGAAAATATCATTAACTTACAATTGGGGCAAGTACTAATCTTTAATCTTACTCCTAAAACTTAATGTAAAATACGTTTTGATTATAGATTGTTTCTAAAACAAGAAAACCACCATCTTATGGACCAGTGCCTACAACAGGATCACAAAATCAAGCTTACCAAAAATAGGAATGATTTGCAAAACAACTTAACTCAAATTAGTGGGCATCTTCAATAATACCTTGCATTAATGAACCCGGTATGAATACTACATAAATCTTCTTACAAATTGGTTCAGGAGCACCAACTTGAAATTTTGGTTCAATTGTGAAGTTGAGTCATAAGAGTTTAGTGTCTTAAATATGTTTAGTTTGATTTAATAAGGTCTTGTTTTTACCATTAGTTATATATTATGTTTGTAAGGTCAATTTGATATAAGTTTATTAGGTTGTCAACAAAAGGTGTTAATATTACTTGACAATTAGACAAGTTTTTGAATGTGAACGGTCACATTTTTCAAATTTTGGTTATGGTCATTGAGCTTCAGGCCAAGAGATATGTTAAATAACATCAATTTCAACGAGACAAGTTAGTTTTCATGGTTTCTGAAAGATATTTAATGAAAAAGAACTGTGTCCTTTAAAAACCAATATGTTTCTTTACTTTTACTGTTACAATCATTTTTCTGGTGTAGTACAACCCCATACAATGGTGGAATTGGTTGTCGTTTGATGTTTTTTGATAGAGGAGAGAGTCCTCTTTTGTTTGCAGAAAATTTGGTGTGATTTGATGAAGTTTTGCAAATTTATGTGAGTTTTTCATAGCACTAGCCATGAAAAGGGGTTTGTAAGGGTTTTAACAAAAGATTGTGAAACTGTGACTAATTCCATAATTGAAATTCCACGAAAAATGGTTGGATAGAAGCTTAAGCTATGTAGTTTTAGATTTTTATTAGTTTCAGAGGTGGAGGTTGTTGATTTTAGTTAATTTATTGATGCCCTAGTCTGCTCCTTGAACTAATAAACTCGTCTTGAGTAGTCTAAATTGAGATTTATGTGAATTGGCCAAGAAATGAGATTGTAGAGTAAAAAAAAGTGGTGATTATATCATTTGAGATCCAAAAGACTCTCTAGAAGACAAATATTCCATTGGAGAAGCAAATGCATAGTGGGTACCTTGTAAAGGTTGGATAATGGAGCCCTAGAATAGTGAGAGAATTTCAAATTTGTCACATATTTTAGTGAAGCACATCAAATCCAATTTGACATATTATTTAGGAATCGGTAAGGAGTATTAGAACCTGGGTTTAAACCGTGGTGGAGTGGACTGATAAAGAGATACCCTTCATAGACCAAGTTGACATGCCTACTAGACTATTAGGAGTAGTTTAAGGTTGCAGACCAAAATAGTTCCATCAGTGTTTGGGAGGTCATAGATGTTGGAATAATGGAAGGATGAGTACTAAGAGGGGAGGGGTGAATCAGTACCGTTAAAATTTTTTACAAATAAACCTTAGTAATCATATCTTGCATAACCAACCATTGTAGCTTTTCTAATACATGCATGTGATATCATAACATAAATGTAAGAGCATGTAAACAATCATAGAACCATTCATTAAACTCATTTACACATGACACAAGAATTTATAATACAGAAACCCCCTATAGAAGGTAACATTGTGGTGGGGATAAAACCCACAAAGCTTCGCTATCTACAGAATGGAAGGTGTCGGTTAAGGCTACAAGTTGTGATCACTTCTGATGATCTTACCCTGTTAGGAGTAACATGTCAGACTTTTTAAGTCTACTTGGTTAAGAGATTTTAACAACATAATGTATGTGTGCACTCAGTTAAGAGATTTACAATATGACTGTTAAGTCCACCTTCTTGAAGGATTTTTATGTCTGCTACAATTGTTAGAGAGTAACAAGATATAGGACCTAACTGATGCAATCTCAAATTGTTGATTATAGATCCATTAAGTACATAGAATATATCACCTAATTGTGATGGATAATACCTTTTTTCTACTCGGTAGCCTTGTATGTAGTTCTTGATAAATTGAATTCTTATTTATATGTTCCTTTGCATGAAACTCTCTGTCTGATCCATAGATGTCATCTACGGCTACAATCATCATTTTTCCTTGATTGATTATAACTTCTATATATACAAGATTTTGACCTAATTAGGTTTCATTCTTTTCTTGAAAACTCTAATGATCAAAGGTTTACAACTTGACCTTGATCTCCTAGTTTGCATGAATACAATTAGTTAAACTAATTATATCCACAATTTATGCTTTCTTTGATCCACAAAAAAGGTTGTCCAGCTAAGCATTGAAGGCATTATATTTTTCCATTAGTATATACAAGGAAAAATATGATCTACACCATCGTTTTACACTACACCGACAGATAGGGCAGAGCGCTACCTGATGACAAGGTTAACCGATACTACCAAGTACAAAGCATCCCGACAAACACTATTTAGTGTTACCTGATGACAAAAAGGACAAGGGAACCCGACGAGTAACCAACAGTGCAACCCAACGAAACAACAAGGAGAGGAAACCAACAGATGAAGGGAACCCAATGATCAATTCAACAAAGGAACATTGACAGAATTTCAGTTCAACCTGATGGTCAAGAAGTGATAGTCAGTTACATCCCGCAAAAAGTGGATCTGACTTTCCACGTCAGATAAATTAGTGAAGTTTTATATTTAGCTTCTTGATTTGTTTTAAATCCATTATGTACAGAGGAAGCAATGTAATTATTATTATTTTAATTAGTTTAACTATTTTAAAACATGCAAACTAAAATATCAAGGTCAAGTTGTATACCTTGGCTCTAGAGTTAACTTTGTAATGTGTGATTCTAGAATAGGTCAAATGCTTGTATAAATATATGCTCAATCTATTATGAACATGTTGTTTGATGATGACTGTGGCCACTGAGAGCATCTAAGGATCAGACAAGAGAATTCATGCAGAAGGACAGAAAAGGATCAATTCAGTTTCAAGAATAAAACACAGGCTATCGACGAGCAGGAAAAGGTATTAATTAATCACTATAGGTGATATTCATATTATGAGAGCTTTAATGGATCTGTGATCAAAAATAATAGATTGCATACAGTCAGGTCAATCATATTATACTCATTCTAACAAGTGTAGTGCACTTAAGAAATCCTTTCAAGAAAGGTGGACCTAACAGTCCTATTATAAATCTCTTAACCGAGTGCACACTTCATTAGTGTTGCTCTTAACAGAGTAGATCTTAATAGGTCTCCACTTTAATACTCCTAACATGGTAGATCATCAAAAGTGATCAATTGTAAGCCTTTACCAGCTCCCTTCCATTATGCAGATAGTGAAGTTTTGTGGGTGTCATCCCCATCGCATTTTTTACTTCCTAACAAGAGTTTTCTATGATATCATATATTGTGTTATGTGTTTATTACTTTCATGAATGTTGCAAACAATTAAAGATTATGAATTAATATTACATGCATAAGAAAGAACATCAGATATGGTGGGTAATATAGTAAAGAATGATTACTAATAATGAAAGGTGAAAAGTATTAAAAATTTTAGAGGTACTGATTCACCCCTCCCCTCTCAGTACTACTTCTCATTAATCCCAACAATTGGTATCAGAGCTAAGTCTCTTCTTGGAAAGCTTAAAGGCTTAAGAGAAAAGGTCATACAATGGATAAGTACAAACTTGATAAGAATATTGAGAATAAAAAGCTTGAAATCCAGATGTTTTATGAATAGTATAAAGAAGCGAGAGTTAAGATGAGAGAGTTGTTGGATGAGAGAAAAGGTATGGCAAGTTAGAGAAATGAAAAAGATTATCAAGAAGAAGAGATTCCAGATTTATTTGAATCTTTAGGATCAAATGAAAGTAATACATCAGATACATCAGAAGAGAACATCACAAATCTAAAGGAGATCAATCAACATCTGACAGAGCAAATAAAGATGCTACAAATCGGTCAAGAGACCTAGATGGTAAGAATGATTGATGTGATGAGTTCTGCTAGACAAGTTGAAACAGAAAGAACACTAGCTATTGATGACAGAAGGAAGATTACAGAGAAGCTACAAGAAAAGGAGTTAGAAATTCAAAGACATGTTGAGCATCACCATGAGATCACAAATCAAATTATTCTTATGAGTTAAGAAGCAAACAGAATGAATATATAACTCATTGAAATAGTACAGGCTATTGGTTAACTAAGAGAAGAGAATGAAAAACTAAAGCATGAGGTTAGAGTTTAGCAACAACATAATGAAATTATCAGAAAGGCTGAAGAAAGCAATAAAAGAATGGATGATTTTCTTGAAGGACAATGAATATTCAACAACAACAATGGTCTAGGCTTTACCAAAAATGGAGAATCATCAAATCAAGCCAATCTAAAGAATGTCTATGAAAATCCAAGACCAAGAAAGTTGACATGCAAACACTGTGGAAAGAAAGGCCACACATCAAATGTGTGTAGAGGCAAAATGAAAGGTATTCCTAAATCTACATCTTCATTCATAGGATTTTGTTATAAATGTAACAAGAAAGGACATAAAGCATATGAATATAAGTCTAAGATGGGTCAACCAAAGAAGGAAACCTACATGGACAAATACTATCCTACATGCAAAATGAATGGGCACACAAGTATTGAATGCTGGAAAAAGAAAAGGAAAGCATGGAATCCCAAAGGTTAAGCAACTCCCTATCAACCAAAGAGAATCGGTAATCAATATGTATGGGACTACAATACATGGATAAATTGTATAGCGTGTGGTAGATATGGTCACATTGCTACAAACTGTATGAGAGCATGGACCAAAAGGTCTAGAGGTTGGACAAACCCCGGAATGGCATGCTTACACTATCATAAAGTTGGTCATCTCAAGAAATACTGCAGAGATCGAATGACGGAAACAAGCACATATCCCAATGGAAACACCATTGAAGATATCCGAAGGGCCAGAGATAAAATATGGAGAAAAGCTTCAAGAAATAATTAAACTAGACCAAGCAATGCAAATGGTGACACCCCATCCAATGGATCCATTGACATCACCACCCCCACTTAATCTAAACAAGTAAGTATGGAACTACACTACACCAAGTCATATTTTGCATCAGTTCCATTATAGAAATTGATAGATAGTCAAAATCTGCATGAATAAAGATGCATATTATGTTACTTGTTACAATTTTGAGAAAACAATCCCATCGGTAAACACATACCAAAAAACATTGGTGAACATAAAGGATGAGTTGTCTACACTTACTGAGAATTGTCGGTCAACACATAAAATGGCTAAGTTGCTAATGTAACCCGACACACATTGGTAAGAAAGCAAAGTTATAATGTTGTCATGATAGAACACCGATATCCGTCGGTGAAAGAAACAATCTTAACAGCCATCCCAAGCATCCTGACAACACCAACAATGATTTTGAAAGTCTTCCCAGTGAACTCCGTCTTCATGACCCGACGAGTCATTGAGAATTTATGACAGACTTAGGGTAAAAGTCTATAAATACTCAACGGGAGCACTTCATTTTGCACATGTGATTTGAAGAGAAAAAGAAGAGCGAAACTAGAGGGATAAAAGATCAGATAGCAGAGCAACCTTGACTCGATCTAGCACACTCCAAATAGATCACTCACTAGTTTCACGGATCGAAGTAAGTACCGAGGGCACCAGAGAACTCTATTGTTATTTTCAAGAAAGCCCCAAATTTGAAAAATGATGGCAACCACTTCAAGAACTATAAAGATCAAGAATGATAAGAAGAATATGGTTAGGCTGATAAAAAACAACACCTATGTGGAACCAAAGTACAAGATATGCCTAGAGATTGCATCACAACCTGATGAATCTGGCACATTTTCTAAGATTCCACCTAGGGTTTTGCTAATAGAGGACGTACAGTTGTACATTCACTGCAACATCACTGAAATAGGTGATCTAGAGATGGATGAAGCTTACAAGAAGATGTGTGATGCAGAAGGGAACCTAAAGGAATAACACAAACACTTAGAGGTTAAAGGGGTAACTAATACCCTATATTTCCCGAGGGACTTCAAAATCAACTAGATTAGTTTAGTTCTGAGCAGAATGCATGATCAGAAGTTATGGTTAGATCAACCTAAGAAAATCACTAAAGATGGCCTTCATGTTGTAACTGGTTATCCAATAACTAACAAGCCTAAGGCACATAAGCATCCCTCTAGGCCAGAAGTTGAAAATCTCACATAAGCTATGTGGGATAACAAAGGCCTTAAGGTTAACACCATCACCGACGAAGAACTGAGGTTTGGTGCATGTGTAATTGGGTACAAGATCTTCTAGGAAAGCAAGCTTAACAACATTGCATCTACAATAGTAAGCACAACTTACAAGATAGTGACAAAGGGCATACATATGGATCTATGTGAGATCCTATTGAAACAACTTGATGAGAACATGACTACAATAAGGTCTGTAAAGACTAACACATGTAAGTTCATCTCACTTATCATGTGTATATTATTCTACTTTCAAGAATAATTTTCTTCAGTAGGAAAAGTGAAATGGGATACTACAAAGCCAGTGACATTGCAAATTAGTGAACTTATCAAGTCACTAGGAGATAAATTTGATTCAGTTATGACTGCATACTTTCTTGAATTCAAGGAAAAGATGATGGAAAGAGTGAGGATCCTTGAGAAACTAATTGAAAAACATAGGGACAAGATATGTTTTATGGTGGATACAGATTTCACACACATAAAACTGGTTGTACCAAGAACATCTTGCTTAGCCCCTCTTGATTATGAAATCAACATAGATCAAGCTACAAATGCAATTGATGCATTGATCAATGATCCAATTGACAACAAACAACCGAGGTTTGGAACTTATGAAGAGGCCAAGTCCAAGATAAAAATAGGCCTAGTCATCAAAAAGACTGTCAACAAGAAGAATAAGATGGTTAAGAATCTTTAAAAGATTCTATCGGTTAATGAGGAGGAACAAGAACAAACAGAGGAAACCGATGAACAGGGTACCATCGGTGAAGGGAAAGATGAGCAGAAATTAGATTCTGAGGCAACTAAATATGATACACATCCACCTCCTACAAAGAAACAAAGGATAAGGAGCCAAACTGCTAAGACCTATACCACACCTCTTTAGAAAGGTCAAGTAAGGACCTATAAGAGGAAGCAACCAACAAAGCAAACAAAGTAGCAAACAGAGAAACAAACACCTACAAAGAGGAGGAAAAGAATGGTTAGGACTAAAGCTGACATTGAGGATTCCAAAGATGATGAGCCTGATGTAGTTAAGAAATTTTTTAGAAATCAAACAATTAATGAGGCTGCTGATTCTATTGCTGCAACTGGCACCATGTCTAATAGGAAAATCAGACAATGGGATACACTTAAGATAGAAAACCAAAACAATATACAAGAAGCAATCATCAAAGCAATAGTAAAATTCAAAATTGTACCAGCTGAATTTGTCACCAAATACCCAAAGAGATGGGTAATAGAATATCTCAACAATGGTCATATGCTCTTCATATAGAAAGAGAAGCAAGGGAGAGATTACTTGTCACACTTATGGCTCCCAAATCAAAGATGGAAGAAATCAAGGAAATAAGGAAGAAGCACTCTAGTAAATTTGTATCTAAGATAAGAGCATACAAAGTGCTAGAAAATAAGTTTATAGAACTGGACAACATGACCAAAAAAAAATGGAGACAACTCCTAGATCTGCCTACAGAATCAACAAGTCATGAGAATCCGTTACTTCTCACAACACACCTCATGTAGAGGAAGAAAAATATAATGCCAGTCCTAAGCACATTGCTTTGGACAATGTTGAAGATATAGAACCAATTGATTTGGACAAAGTCATGGATGATCTTGACATTCAAGGCATCACACATTATGAATCTAACAAGGATCCACAAAAAGAAGATGATGTAATTTTTTTATCTCTTAAGGATCAAATCAAGCAACAAGCATTGGAAACCCAAGGAAACAAAGATATGGATGTTGCTGATGAAATATGGCTGGACACATCAATAATTTACATCACAGGACTGGACCCTGCTGATCAACTTCAAAAAGATGAAGATGTCACTGCTCAACAAGCTAAAACTGATGAGAAGGACACAAATGAAGATGCAACACAAGTGAGCACTTAGGATAATATGTCAATGCTAATAAAGGCCATAAATATACTAGAAGGTAATGAAGGATCTACTGTAGAAGATTTAAGGATACCCAAAGATAAGGGTGATGTAGAGGCAAAGGACACAACCAATGCAACAAAGGATACAACTACAGAGCATGCTGCAACCAATGATCAGAAAGATACATTTACTGATCTGAATAAGGAAGAGGAAAAACAAGCAGTAGAGGACAAGTAGAAAGAAAAAAGGTGAAGAATGAAAAATAGATGAGTAGGAGAAGAAGATAGAAGAAAAATCTATAGAGACACCCAAGGTTGATGGAGAGACATCTTCACATAACCGACAGGTGAACCTCAAGAATAAAACTCAAGAAGCATCTTCAACAAAGCCTTCACCGAGCGCATCAAAAAAGAAAACTGAACTAGCAATGGTAGTTCATACATCTGTGTCCACTCAAATCTCAAAGAAGAAGAAAATCAAGCATAAGAATCTAGTGACACTGGATGAAATCATTGAGATTCTAGTTTGTGATCCCGGGACTTTGGATCCGACTGAATTAACAAAGTATGTAAGACTTTGTGAGAGGAAAGCAATGCAAGACTGTTAGAGTATTATTTCATTTTACTCTAGTTTCTTAAGTGTCTCTTAGGTGCATTATTAATTAACTCTTAATTAATAATGTGCAACCTAGTATTTCCCTTTTAGGTTTTCGTTCACCTTTTTAAGGTCAAACTTTGTATTTGGTGTTCATTAATTCAGTTGATAATTTTGCTCTCACATTTTGAGTAAATATCTGAGTTCTGCTTTTTCGTCTTTGTGCTTCTACTTTGTATCAGGTTCTTGCATGAAAGTGTATTCGGGGTCTGTGGATTTGCATGTTTCTCAAATCCTACATGGTATCAGAGCCACCCTGCTGCTGTCTAGTTTGAAGATGTTTGAAGCCGCGATTTGAAGAAGTCAATCATAGCCTCTCTGGGGTTTTTTGGAGTTTTTTTTGGCACTTTGGAGGAGGCACGATCTTCTGGAGAAGATTGAGTAGAAAAGGACTCCACCATTGCGTTCAGAAGGCTTGGGAGAGTCGAAATCACATAAAACTCAACTATTTTAGCCTCCGTGGGCACAGGCAAAATTTTTTGGCCTTCTAGGGCCGTACGGACACGCAAAACGAGAAATTTTTCAAAAAAAAATTAAAAAAAATCAATTTTTATTGATTTTTTAGGTTTATTTCAGCGCAGCCAGTGTAATTTTTATCGCGCCACCCGGGCACCGCCCCGCAGCCACCCGGGCACCGCTCCACCGGCCATCTCAACCCGCCGGCCGCCTCTGCTCAGACAGTCTGCCGCCCGGGTCAGCGGCTCCACTCGCCAACCACCCCTGCTTGTTGGCTGCCCCTACGCCGCTCACCGGCCACCTTCGTCGGAGTCTACCACCAGTTCAACCTCTGCGCAGGGCTGACGTCACCCTGACGTCAGCGCCCGCACCTTTTTTGATCGGCCGGATTTTTAAACAATTTTCTGGAAAATTTCCTTTTCCGGCCTTCAAGAAATCTTATCCAGCGGTCCTTTTGACGGCCGTCAAATTTAACCTAGCCAGCCGGTGACGGGCCTTTGGCCGTCAATTTTAAGCTAGTGACTGTGTTTTTCCAGAGAGGGTGTTTTTAGGGGTACCTGTTGATTTTTTGCTCGTAACTTGAGCATACGGTATCATTTTTGGAAAAACAAAATATCATCGGAAAGGTGTTTCTGAGATGGACGCAGTGGTATAGGTCTTATTTCCTAATTTTACCATTTGGTTGCCGAATTTTGTAGTCAAAGTAGTGCCTTTGTTTGTGCTCCTATTCGGCTTCTGGAACTCAGGTTTTTCTCTCTTTTTTTTGTGTGCATTCTGTAGTTGTTTATTTGAGGTGCACAGGGTTAGAATTATACATTGTGGGGGGGTGTATTTCACTTTCTTTCATTTCATTCAGAAAGACCCTTCTGCTTCCATCTTATTCTTCTTTCAATGTCAGACCCCTCTGTGGCCCGACTGACACCTCACAACTACCACACATGGAAGCCACACATGACCAGACTCCTCATGTCATGAGGTTTATGGTCCTGCATGGATGTTGTTTAGCCCATTCTCTAGAGGCCTTATGAGGCACTTATGCACAGGAACAGGATGGATGAGGCAATGGGCCTCATTGCCATGAATGTTTCAGATGGTTATTGTTCCACCTGGATGGTCTGACTACACCCAGGGATATGTGGGACAAGTTCTCCACTTTGTTTGGCACCATGGATCAGTTTAGGATTCTCCAGATAGATGCAGAGTTCACCTCCTTGGCACC
>MU228077.1:808309-821287 GCA_018584345.1 Thuja plicata
TTTCTCTCACATTTTGAGTAAACATCTGAGTTCTGCTTTTTCGTCTTTGTGCTTCTACTTTGTATCAGGTTCTTGCATGCAGGTGTATTCGGGGTCTGTGGATTTGCATGTTTCTCAAATCCTACAAAGACAAGTTGAGAAAAGCCACAAAAGAGACAAAGGTAGTTGAAGTAGAATGAGGAATACTTCAACAAATTGTACCTAATGTAGATGTTGATCAAACAGCCCCAATGCTTGATCAATTAGTGGTTCTCACAGATGTAATCACATCTCAAAACATAGATGTTGAGAAGGCCATGGAAGATAGACTTGAAGAGAAGTATGAGTTCAAGTTAGCTGAGAAGATAAGCCAAGAAGTGGCATTGCAAAAGGTAAATCTTTCTAAACTGGTTAGCACAATAGATCCAATTATCTCAGAAGCTATAACCTTAATATAGAAGTTATGCACACTTGATCAACTCACCAAGGAGTATACCGACAAGATAGCACAGATAGATGCTAATCTTTAGACAAGTGCACAAAGTCCCACAAATGGTAAAGAGGCAATCAAATTGCACAATGAGCATCTCAAGCAAGCTTGAAAATTGAGACAAGACATAAAGATTGCAGAGATAAAATTCAGAGATGAGTTAAATGAGCTTTAAGCACAAATCTTACCGACATTCTCACTACTGCAACAATATATGACAGAGGAAAGAGCACTAATTTCCACCCCAAAAATGTCTTTCCTATACATCATTTATGATATGCATGCAATAATAGAGCTAGAGCACATGGCACTAGAAATCCTGCAAGAAAAATGGGAGAAATTGCTCTAAGATATCAAGAACACCCATTCACATATTCTTGACACATTGTAAGTTACACATTTTTGACAACTTATAAGTTGTACATTTTTTTCATGAGTATCAAATAAAGGGGGAAATGATATGTACAGTCACAGTAAAAATGATATGTACAGTCACAGTAAAAGAAGGGGGAAATAAAAAAAGGGGAAATGAAAGGAAGAAATGATTTTTACAGTCAGTCAGTTGAAAGAGCAACAAACAGGGAATGTATTGTATAGAGGCAAGTATACATGTACATATACTTATACTATACTGATGTATACAGTTAGGGGGAGTCATATAATGACAATGATATATACATGGTGTACATACTAAACACTTTAGTATTATGCACATACCAATTTTTGATACTAATGTCAAAGGGGGAGATTGAAGGCATTATATTTTGCCATTAGTATATATAAGGAAAAACATGATCTACACCATCAGTTTACACTACACTAACAGACATGGCACATCACTACCCGATGCCAAGGTTACCTGATACTGCCAAGTACAAAGCATCCTGACAAACACTATTCAGTGTTACCCGATGACAAAAAGGACAAGGGAACCCGACGAGTAACCAACAGTGCAACCCAACAAAACAAAAAAGAGAGGAACCTGACAAATGAAGGGAACCTGACAATTAGTTCAACAAAGGAACACTGACAGACTTTCAGTTCAACCCGATGATCAAGAATCGACAGTCAGTTACATCCCACAAAAAATGGATCAGACTTTCCACGTTAAATAAATCACTAAGTTTTATATTTAGCTTCTTGATTTGTTTTAAATTCATTATGTATAGAGGAAGCAATGTAATTATTATTGTTTTAATTAGTTTAACTATTTTAAAACATGCAAACTAAAAGATCAAGGTCAAGTTTTATACCTTGGATCTAGAGTTAACTTTATAATGCGTGATTCTAGAATAGGTCAAATTCTTGTATAAATAGATGCTCAATCTATTGTGAACATGTTGTTCAATGATGATTGTAGCCACTAAGAGCATCTAAGGATTAGACAAGAGAATTCATGCAGAAGAACAAAAAAGGATCAATTCAGTTTCAAGAATAGAACACGGGCTACTGACGAGTAGGAAAAGGTATTAATCAATCACTATAGGTGATATTCATATTATGAGAGCTTTAATGGATCTATGATCAGCAATAATAGATTGCATACAGTCAGTTCAAACATATTGTACTCATTCTAATAAGTGTAGTACACTTAAGAAATCCTTTCAAGAAAGGTGGACCTAATAGTCCTATTATAAATGTCTTAACTGAGTGCACACTTCATTAGTGTTGCTAAAAGCTCTTAACAGAGTAGATCTTAACAGGTCTCCACTTTAATACTCCTAACAGGGTGTATGAGTTAATTTTGGCCTTCTCAATCAACCACACACTTCAACATAGTCCTTCTTCACCAGGTACAACCAAGACTGAATATGAGTTATTCATCCTGCCTGTCTGGATGATTCGACCTATTTCCTTCTATCTAGATGGGGGTTTTGAAATTTGCTCTAAGGACGAGAGTCTCACAACCATGGACCAATCTAAGAACGAAGGATTTAACATGATGAGTGCAAGACAATGCAATATTATGCTAAGAAATTGAAACATGAGATATTATCTAACATGAATACTAAATGCCATTATTCTAGAAATTGAAGCTATTCTATTTGCAATATGGTATTACTCTATATGATATTAAGAAAATGAGACAGCAATTCAGTATTCTAACAATGCAAATTTGAGTTAAGTTTTTCAGGGGATAATCAGGGGTAATCAGGGGATTTCAGGGGGTTTGAATGAAGAATGAGAGTTCTTTTATAGACTTTGAGAGAATCAGAATAGAAACTTTCCTATTTTGAAATAAAACAAATAGAAAAGCCAATTAAAACAGAAAGCTTTATTGAAAAGAATTCAATAAATCGTTTTCTTCCTGCTTTAACTGTTTTATCTCTTTATTGTTATGTCTGGATCAGAGCCAATCTAAGAAAATTTTAAGTGAGATGCATATAGGGGAGTGTGGATATTTGTCCTTGGAAGTATTCTAGAATGGAGAGGGAAAGGGAGAGGGTCGAAGGTTGCAGATGGACAGGGGCGGCAGAAGATTTCAACTGGCAGTACGTGCAGCAACGTCGACATCAACATCACCAACAGCATCAACAAGAAAACCAGAATAGATTCTCAGTAGGTAATAAGGCCGTCCTTCCTCCTGCCTTCGAGAATATTTTTCGCTCCACACCGTTAGTACAGCCTGCCAGGAAATCGTAGCTTACTTCACAGACTACGGGTTTTACTAAGTCCTCGTTTGTTGAAAAAAATGTGGCAAGTAACAATGCTAGATCCATATTTCGAGGGAAAGCCATTGTTCAACCAGCAAAACCCTTTTTCCTAAACCCTCATTTTTAGTTCTCCAATAAAAAACACTATGAAGGCTTCCACATGTATGAAATTGGAGAGACATCCACTAAGGTTGCTCAAGAACAAACCCTAAATGCGAAAAATCAACATGTTCACAAATCCAGTTTTGAGCGGGAAAAAAATTTTCAAATTCAAAAACCGACTGTTCCTCGCAAACCTAGGGTTCTACACAAAACCCGCGCTCTTTTGAAAGATAAGCAACCTATCTTTGATATCTGTGAAGGCACACCTCCAGGTTCTCCATTGCAAGTGAAGAAAGATTCAGGCAGGATTAATCAGGAATTGAACGCAACAGGAGAACCTTCAATTCAACCTTTCCGAGGCACACGAGCCCCCTTCATTCCAAACAAGTCAAGACAGATCTGGCAAAAGAAGAATCGAGATACTGTTTCAGATACACAAATGGCATCCATCAAACTTCTGGAAGAGCTACTTCAGCCCCACATTGGTACATTACGACAACTGGCTCTAATAGGTAAGTTATCTACCAATACTTTGCCATTTCCAGTTATCAAAAAATGGGCCATGCAATCGTTTCCTGGAATTAAAGAAATTTTCTGTTTAGACTCTGTGAATCAATTTTTTGTTGTTCTCTTTCATACAAAAAGTGCTAGAGACCGGGTTAACAAGTTTAAACACTGGTTCTACATGGGGTTGGGCCTCTTTACAATGCCATGGGTTCCTAACTTTAAGCCAGAGCCCAACCTCGCCCATTTTTTCCCTTATTGGATCTCTTTACCCCTTCTACCATTAGAATATAGAGAGCCAGAAATACTTGAACACATTGCCAACACCTTGGGGATCTTTATTCGACATGATTTTATTCCCCTAGAGGATCCTCATCGGGATATCAGAATATGTATCTTGATGGATACGACTAAAAGTTCTAGACAGCAGATATCAATAACATCTAAATGGGGAGTTTGGGTTCAAAACATAATAATTAATGACCCAGCAACTATTCACTCATATCAGCACAAGCTTGGTCATCTAAATTCTGATTGTCAATTGGGCCAAAAATGCAACATAAATGTTTGCGAAGATCATAGTTCAGACCCATTGCTCTGCAATCAACATATTAAAACAGCATCATCCAGGGAACACAATATCACCACTTTTAACAGAGGGGTAGATACGAGTTCATTTCATACAATTGTTGGAATGGATCATAGCTGTGGCATAGATCAGAGCTTGCACGAAAGAATTGCGGAAAAGATTAGGTTTATGTTTGCGTGTCTCAATCATCTAATGTGGGCACAACAGGCCAAGTACACAATCAGGGGATCACTGAATACTTCCACAATTTTGTCCACAGAACATGCTCAAAATGTGGTGCAGCATCTAACATTTTCTGACTCCCCACTCCCATTAGCTCTATTCAAGGAACGAGCACAGGATTTTCACACAGATGTGGAACATGGTATGATAATTCTAAAGGATACCGAGATCGATGGTAAAATGGTAAAAGGTAATAGTTCAGAATCAGGGGGCAAAAAAGAGGACTATTCAGATAAATTAGGGAGTTTGGGGTTACCGTTATACATAACAGATGATATTTCGATTACTGACAATCAGTGGCAGCAAGATTACATGACAAATATAAATAATCCAGACATACAAAGGTACCATGACCACTATGATCAATCACCAAAACATGATGATGAGCTACATACTATTTCTGAACTCCTAAGTGGTCAGAGGTACCCAGATAATCATGAGTTGGATGAAGTATGTCTTCTACCTGATATTTCGACACATGAACAAGACCTGATGGTACTCCCTTCTTATGATGATGAAGAGCACCCTAAAACGTGGATTTCTAAAAATCTATCTCAACCCATTATGCAAAGTGCCTTATCAATAGAACAGTCCCCAGCTACATTTGCTCTGGCTGTCAAGACACCAAAATCAAGAGGGAGAAAACCGAAAATTTCTAAAACCAAGGAAGAAATAGCAGCGGGTATCCAATCTACATTAGATGATACTTTTGTGTCCACAAAGAGAATGTCAAGGAGAACTAGAAGTTCTCCTTGCATATAATGAAAATAATATCTTGGAATGTCAGAGGCATTAATGCCTCTGACAAACGAAGTAGAATTAAACAGCAGATTGATTCTACACATGCACAAATTGTTTTACTTCAAGAAACAAAGTTGTCCACAGAAAAATTTGACAAAACTATAGGGAAATGGTCTTCATGGTCTTCTATACATCAACAAGGAGAAGGAGCTTCGGGAGGATTAGCTATTCTATGGAATTCAAAGACCACTAAAGTTAGAAGAATTAGGCAAGATCACTCTTGGCAGTTGGTAGAAGTCACAAGCTTTGACCTAACATTTAATCTGTTTAATGTCTATGGTCCCTCATCCACGCAAGACAAAAAAAAGCTTTGGGACTGCTTAACATTTCAAATTCAGAAACTTCCAGATCAAAAGGTTATACTAGGCGGTGACTTCAATGCTATATTGGACATGTCAAAAAAAACTGGGGGCGTATGTCCACCTCAAAGAACCATTCAGGACTTCACAACTCTGCTATTAGACAACAGTCTGATGGATGTAGCTCCATCCTCTGGTATATTCACTTGGACAAACAAGCGTGCAAATTTCGCCCAAATAGCTAGCCGATTAGACAGATTTTTAGTATCTCAAGATTGGAAGCTCATAAATGTCCAGTTCCAGTCGGATATCCTCCCTCTCCCAGGATCTGATCATTTTCCTATTTCATTGAACCTAGACAATGTCAGAGTTCCGTTTTCCCACAAGCCATCATTCAAATTTGAAAGAATGTGGCTCAGACACCCACAATTTCTGCCACTTCTAAAACAATGGTGGGTAAGTTCTCCACATGTGGTGGGGACTAAAATGCATAGGTTGGCAATGAAATTGAAACATGTTAAAAGCTGCATTAAAAAATGGAATGAGGTAGTGTTTAAAAATATTTTTCAACAAAAGGAATTAGTCAAAGATCAATTATCACAATTAAACGAGCATACCATTCATCATGGAATGGATAACCAAACATTTAACATACAGAAGATGCTTCAACAGGAGTGGGAAGAATTATGTTCAAGGGAGGAAGAGTACTGGAGACAAAAAATTTGGGAACTGTGGCTCAGAGAAGGTGACAAAAACACTAAGTTTTTCCATGCCTCGGCAAAACATAAAAGAGCAAATAGCACAATTTTCTCTATAAATGAAAGGTCTTCGGGTAATACACTAACAAATGCACAGGATATTCAGCAAGAAGGAGTAACCTTCTTCAAAAATCTACTTGCCCCAGATCAAGCTATCCATCCATCTCAAGCACAAGTAGATGAAATCTTGGCGACCATTCCAACCCTAGTTACACAACAAGATAATCTCAAGTTTATTGCCCCTTTCACTATTAATGAAATCAAACAGGTAGTTTTTTCACTACCACCAGATAAAGCTCCAGGACCGGATGGGTATACTCCACTCTTTTTTCAATCTTGCTGGGATGTGGTTGGGGGGGATTTGTTGGCAGCCGTGGAAGAGTCAAGGAAAAGCAAGTCAATTTTGAAATATTTCAACACTACCAATATTGCCATCATTCCAAAGATTAAAGATCCAAAAACATTTGTAGATTTCAGACCAATTTCGTTATGCAATACAGTTTATAAAATCATTACTAAAGCAATATATATGAGAATTCAGTACCTTATCCCTTCACTTATATCCCAAGAGCAGGGAGGTTTTGTCCCAGGTCGAGAAACCATGGAAGGGGCATTAGTAGCTCATGAGGCACTACATTCTATTCAGGAAGCTCATTCATCAAATTTTCTAGTTAAGTTGGATATGATGAAAGCTTATGACAAAGTTAACTGGGAGTTCCTCTTTCTTGTCCTCCTCAAATTTGGCTTCTCACATCAGTGGTGCAAATGGATACGGGCATGCATCTCAGGGGCCAGCTTTTCAGTAATCATAAATGGGTGCCCGGTTGGGTTCTTCTCTTCCAAACAGGGCATCAGACAGGGAGATCCAATATCTCCATTCCTTTTCATACTAATGGCAGAGGCACTAAGTAGAACAATCAAGAATCAACACTCCCAGGGCCTATGGAGTGGAGTGAAACTTGGGGATACAAATATTTCAATCACCCACTCTTTGTTTGCAGATGACACTTTGCTCTTTGGAAAATCAGATATAAGAGAGGCAAAAAGAATAAAATATGTACTGGATCTTTATTCTGTTGTTTCTGGACAGCAGATAAATGCACATAAATCACAAATTTACCTTTTCAACGCCAGTCAAATCATATCAACTAAAATTGTTCAAGCTCTAGGCTTTGCGGTTGATATATTGCCTTCTACTTATCTTGGAATTCCACTATTCATTGGTACAAATAAAGCAACCTATTGGTCAACAATCATTGAGAGACTTAAAAATAAAACTTTGGCATGGAAAGCTAGGTGGCTCTCTTTATCAGGTCGAATACTGCTTGTCAAATCAGTACTATCTGCAATACCAAATTACTACCTAGCTGTGTTAAAAGCTCCGTCATCAGTCATTCAGCAAATTCAAAAATTGATCAAAAACTTTCTTTGGACAACAAACATGAATGGGGAGAAAAAACTTCCCTTAATTTCATTAAAAGATATGGCTAAAAGCACAAAATCTGGAGGGGCAGGAGTACATGATCTATCGATCCGCAACAAGGCATTTGGAGGTAAACTAGTTTGGCAAATGCTCACAAAGCCCTACAACAAATGGTGTGAAGTTATGCAAACTAAATACTTGGATAATGAAAATCCATCCCGAATCTTGACCATATCAGATCCTCCCAAAGGATCAGTGATCTAGAATTTTATGATATCATCAAGACAAACTATCCTTAATTATGTCACCTGGGAAGTTAACAATGGGGCAAGTGTTAAATTTTGGAGAGATTCTTGGAATGGTCTCCCCATTCTTATAACACCAACTTTTCCACAAGAAATAATCACTGCTACTGAAAATGAATGGGGAAAATATATTATAGATTATATATTATCTGTCAACTTATTCTCAGGCAAGGTGCAATGGAAAGATCCTATTGATCTTCATCTTTCAAGGCATAATACAGACTTACTTATTTCAATTTTTTCAGAAAGGAAAATATATTGTGCTAACAAGGAAGACAAACTAATATGGGCTCCGGCAAAGGATGGCAATTATTCTATAAAAGAAGGGTACATAATTATACAACAGGAGGAATTACAAGGCATGCCATCCAGATGTTACAAATTTTGCTGGCATCAAGCCACCTTACCAAAGGCAGGATGTTTTGCATGGCTTGCTCTAAACAATAGAATTCTCACAAGCGACAGATTAGAAAAATTCCATATTACTCAAGCTTTTCAGTGTCACTTATGCAAAGATAAACTTGAGACAGCTGATCACCTATTAGTACAATGCACTTTTGCCCAAAAGTGCTGGACACATGTCCTCAACAAACTTGGATACCAAACACCATTACCCAATAAATTATGGGATCTCTTTGAATGTTGGCCAGTTCTACATCAAAACTCCCTCCTTGCTAACATTTGGATATGTGCCCCCTCCATTATTATATGGGTATTATGGTGGGAGCGGAATAAAAGGATCTTCAGAAACGAATCATCAAGCTTGGAAACAGTCCTCGATACAATTGAAAAGTCAATATGAGAGGTTGTAAGTGCAAGCCTATATAGATGTGGGTACAATCCTGTTTTAACAACATGGGATATGTCAATTCTTAGAAATTGGAACAGGATTACAATCCCCATGGGGTGGGCTAATCTTAAGAAACCATCTGGGCAACTAAACAGATCAACAATACATTGGCAACCCCCATTGGCTCACTATAAAAAATTAAATTTTGATGGCTCCTCTCGAGGTAACCCTGGAAAGTCAGGAGCAGGGGCATGTATCAGAGACTTCAAGGGAGACCTTATAGCATGTTTTGCATCCCAACTACCAAATGGAACAAATAACTGGGCAGAAGCTAATGCAATGCTATCAGGACTCACATTGGCAAAGCAGTGTGGAATTAAGAACCTACATGTCGAAGGAGATTCGCAGGTGATCATTAATGCATGTGTCAAAAGAGAATCATCTAATTGGAAACTGAAATACATATTGACACAAATCTGGCGCCTCTTAGATAGTTTCCCTAATCTAACAATTTCACATACATTGAGGGAAGGAAACAAAGCTGCTGATCTTCTGTCAAACATGGGATGTGATGGAGAATATATATCAGAAACAAGTGTGGATAGCATTTTAAAGAAATGGCCAGAAGTAATTAAGGTGGTACAATTAGACAAAACATTCATTTGATTACACTTTTATTAAACTCAAACTGAGTGCCATTTGAAGACAAAAGGTTGATAGTTATAACTGGAAATCAGAACCCAAATTCAGAAATACACATGCTAAGTTATGATGGCATAATTAAACTTAGACTGAAACAAAATGAAATCCACAGGAGGGCGGCCATTTGATTCAAAGCAAAGGGTATGCAATATAATTACAACAGATGATGTAAAATACTCCATCTTATCATTGATCTGCGAGGACAATGTAGCATCGGATCCATACCTGATAAAATAAACGCGTGGCCTATGGAATTGAAATGCCATGTTATTCCACACATGATAGAGGGATTGTTCATTATGAGAAGATCGTGTATATCCTCTTATTCACTAATGTTTAAATATGGCGGCTCCAAATTTAAGATGAGGCATCAAAAGTACACAAACACATTGCGCAAATATGATATCAAAGGACACAAGATATTAATTTCCATACCTGAACACATAAATTTTCAGGTCTAAAAAGCAAGGTGTGAGATACCCAATCTCCCCACACGAATGAACAGAAGTATACTTCGGACAGATTGGCAATGTGAATACTAAAATATAAATGCAGAACTCCCTTGGTTTGTAAAAGCAAAACTTCTCATCATTCGACTTCCACATCGCTGCAAAATAGGAGGGGACATGGAATTCAACAGCTTCGAAGCCAATGCATGCGAACAATGCGGGAGTTTGCATGTTGAGATAATGCCCAAAAATTACAGGATTCAAATTCCCCCTTTGACATTAGAACAAGCCCTCCCATCCTGTATAACAAAAGAAATTCTTGCAGGTATGTTCATATTTTATTCTGCAAATGTCCGCGAAGCAATAGAAATTGTCATTGGCAAGGAAAACATTGAACCGCGAACAACACAGCTGTTATACCCTTCGCAGCTAGTTTCAATTTTTTTGTCGAATGTGATGGACATGGTGCAATCAGATCATTTATTGGAAAACATTGCACGAAAGTTTGTGGTATTCCAATTCTGGAATGACAATAAGCTACAAAGAGCCATGCAAAATTACAACCTATGGAGCGGTCACGCATTAATAGGAGGTTGCTTTACAAGACAGTCTTTGTTAACTAATCATGCAGCTATGGTGACCTATGATACAATTAAAAGACTACTGATAGACCAGAGCCATATCCAAATCTTGACTGTTCTGCAAGCAATGGACCAACAGATACATAAGAGAGTGGAGGCATTGAAATTTCTAATTGATAGCTCTAATACTACGCAGTCGCCATTTGCCCACACAACAGCCACCCTTTTGCCTCAAGAAATCGAAGATCGAAGGCCCCAAATTAATGTTGAGAATCTGCAGGGAATTTGGCCGACATCCCAATCTTACACTACGGACGGTTGGGTCGACTCCCAACAATCTGCTCAAGCTTTGGGCTGGGAAAATCAGCAGGATAGCTGGCCGACATCTCAATCTCTCAACTGGGAGGGTTGGGTCGATTCCCAACAAACTAACCAAGCATCGGGTTGGGACAACTTGCAGACACAGAATGAAGAAGAAGGGGGCTGGCCACCACGAACACCAGGGGTCTCCACAGATGAGCTTGACCCAATGGAGGAGTAAGGAAATCATAGCAGTAAGCCCTCAATCAAATTTTGTTTTCTTCGAATGGTATGTACAGATACAAATCAAGCTGATTTTGGAGTCACTCATCTCTGTTGCCCCATTGACACTAGGGTTTCTCTTCGAATGGTTATCGGTTGAAATTCACAGGTGAATATGAGTTTTGATTAAAGTCTTTCATTTTACATTGGCATTTTGGACATTTTTTGAAGGCCAAAAGCTCACTTTTCAAAAGATTGCAAAATACAAACCCGTATGGTATTGCTTATCAGTAGACTGTGATATAGTTAAGGAGAAGGGTTGTGTTTTGTTTCAACCACATTGTAAATGTTACTTTCATATAAGCTGTTGAGCATTTAATGTGGTATATTTTGACGCCTTATTAGGGGCCCTTTACATTGTAATATTCAAAAGTTTAGTTTCTATTAAAAATTGTACTGAGTAATGAAGTCGGGTTTTCTTACTGGTTCTTTCCCGACTGAGCTCTCGAACCAGATTATTATAAATAAAAATATTAGTGGTCACCCCACTTTTGCTTAAAAAAAAAAAAAACTGTTTTATCTCTTTGATTTAATATTGTTTTATTTGAATTTAATTGTTTTATTTCTCTTTAAAGCACAATTACTTCAAAGTTTCCATTTCTGAATAGAACTAAGATTTTTGAGAGAATATCCAATTAATTAAATAAATATGACCTCATAATTGTTTTTTCTCAATTATCTGAATATTAAATTCAATTATTGAAAATAAGGATATTTATTTAATAATTAAATATTATTTAATTCCTTTTTCATGTGTCTCAGCTAAAGAGGGTGAATTTAATTTAATTAAAGTGCTAGGACTTTATTAATTAAATTAATTCGATCATAGGATTTGTTTAGCCAAATAGATATTTAGGAATTAAATATGATGTATGATTAATACAGATTTAGGATTTTCTGCATTTGACACTCAGGTCGAGTAGAGTCAGTTTAAAACTCAGAACTGCCTAGTACAAATAGGACTTTGATGATTTAGAAGAATGACAAACGCAACAAAATTGGTTAGGGTTGCAAGATGCCAATTTTGGGGTGTTACATTTTGCCCCTCTTTGAATTGATGTGCGAGCAATGCATTAATTCAAAGAATAGTCTGATGCCTGAAGCATAGAAGAAAATATTTTGAACACCCAATTTTGACCGTGAGGTACGAAAAACTAAACATGGCATCAAGTGATTTGAAAAGCATGGAACACCCAGTTTTGACTGTGAGGTACAAAAAACTAAACATGGCACCCAAGTGATTTGAAAAGCATGGAACACCCAGTTTTGACCGTGACGTACGAAAAACTAAACATGGCGCCCAAGTGATTTGAAAATCATGGAGCACCCAGTTTTGACCGTGAGGTACGAAAAACTAAACATGGCGCCAAGTGATTTGAAAGCATGGAACACCCAGTTTTGACCGTGAGGTACGAAAAACTAAACATGGCGACCAAGTGATTTGAAAGCATGGAACACCCAGTTTTGACCGTGAGGTACGAAAAACTAAACATGGCAACCAAGTGATTTGAAAGCATGGAACACCCAGTTTTGACCGTGAGGTACGAAAAACTGAAATGCCCCAAGCGATTGAAAAGCATGGAACATCTAGTTTTGACCATGAGGTACGAAAAATTGAAATGCCCCAAGTGATTGAAAAGTATGGAACATGCAGTTTTGACCGTGAGGTACGAAAAACTGAAATGCCCCAAGTGATTTGAAAAGCATGGAACACCCAGTTTTGACCGTGAGGTACGAAAAACTGAATA
>MU228077.1:837341-851926 GCA_018584345.1 Thuja plicata
TAATTCCATTCAAGTGATTGTATTCTTAGGGTACAGTTTAGTTTGTTGATTCCTTGAAGAGAGGATCATTAGGTTGCCCCTCCTAAAATCAAAAGGAAGAAGGATGAAAATCCTTATCTCATTGGTTCATGTTATCAAGACCATAACCTGGCTTATAGTACTCTATTTTAAATTAATCATTACAATCTCCAAGGTATTTTATAAGTTATTACAGTGAGGTCAGAAGTAACATACCAGTGAATGAACTAGTCCACTAATTATATTGATTGAAGAATCAATAATCTGTTATAATTAATACCTTCCTGAGTCTGTGGAGCTCAAAAAAGAAGGAGGTGATAATAGGTATCCCCAGTATTATCAAATACCTCATCAATTATCCTTTCTCTTGCATAAAAAAGGAGTTTACTTTCAAGTATATAACTATACTGTCCTTTTAGGCTTGTGTTGCAAGAAAAAGAGCTAACAAATTGGTGATTCTACTGGGGAATAGAGATTGTAAAGTCTTGGTAAAAGTATTCAGGAGCTCTGAGGTTTTAAAAGATAGTATATTTATAGTTGTAGTTGCCAAGGTTATTTTGATATTATTCATTCATCCCAAACAATGGCTGGGTGGTGACTTGAAATTTAAATCTCTGTGATCAGTAACAAGTTAAGTGAACATATTTATGAATGAATACTAATTCAAGAATGAGAAATAATCTAGAAATTGCATTGGATGGTGGGATTCCCACTACTTAAAAAACTAGGATGTCTTGGAGGCAGAAGGAAAACAAAGAAAGTATCAATGATTCTCCTCCAAGAAGTGAAGAGAATAGTACTAGAAGGAAACTTAATAACCAATCTAGTCAAGAAGAAATTGCCTCAGAGTATATAGAAGCCCAAGCCCCAAGTCTTGGACTAGACACCTATACAGTTACCAACACTTCTAGTGAGAGAGAAGGAACAGATACAATCAGTTCAGATTCTGAGGAAGTTCCTTCTGATGAGCTTTCTAAGGAAGAAAGACTCATCATGAAACATCTTTCCCTTATTCAACAGATGAAAAGGGAAAAATAACTTAGAAAGAAAAAACATGAGCATAGGGATCTTGACAGAAGTAGAAGAAGATCCTTAAAGCATCAAACTGTAAGGAATACTGAGAGGTCTCAAAAAGACCATGAAATACCCACTACTCATAGAGCTTCTAGTTCAAAAAATGTTAAGGACAAAGGTAAACAAAAGATCACTGAAAGCAAAACTGAAGAGCCTAAAGTTCAGAAGGCCTTAACAGAGCAAATGTCTAAATTGGATATTGATCTTGAAAGACTAAGAATAGAAAAATAAACCATGGCAAAGATGCTAGAAAAATCTCAGATGGAATCTATAACAATAGAAATGAAAAAGAAAATAGATTTTTTGCAATCTTCCAAATATTCTTATGCTGGAACTGAGAACACAACATCTTCCAAAATAAAAGCTACTACTTTCAAAGAGACTGGTAATTTCCAAAGGAAACCATTGCATCCTAAAAGGTATAAGAAATTTAATTTTATTGGCATTCATGGATAGCAAAATGCATTTCTAAAAGATGTGGGTGATGTAGGAGAAAAGCTCCCAAAATTTGCAGGTAATAATGTCATCTCTTGTGAAGTACATTTAAGAAAATTCATTGATTTTGTTGATGATTTGAATATCACTCATGAAGATGTGTTGATGAATCTTTTTGTTTAGTCTCTAGTAGAGGATGCTAGAGAATGGTTTAGAAGCCTTTCTAATGGCACCGTTGCTTCCATGGATGAGTTAATTGAGTTATTTAAAGACCAATATGGTGATAAGACAAATAAAGGGTTCTTTCTGAACGAGTTCAATAACATCAAAAAGAACTATAATGAAGAGGTCACTGAGTTCAATACCAGATTCAAAAGAGCCATGCATAAACTATTTCAAAAAATAAGGCTAGATGAAGAGGTATGTCTAGCAACCTATTTAATTGATTTTGACTCTAAAATGGGTTATGCTCTTAGGGATAAAAACCCTAGAACCCTCACTGATGCTTACAAGATAACAGTAAATATTGAGATGAACAGAAGGGTGTGTGGTAAACTAAATAGGAGAGATGATTCACGATTTAGTAGGATTAACCTAAAGAAACCAGAATATAAAGAGTATAGGGCTCCTCAAAATAATAGGCATTCCTATAATAACACTTACAATCCTCAGAATAGAATACAAAATCATCCTTATGGAACTTAGTTTAAGGATGGGAAGCCTATTGCTCCACCTAGAAAAGAAAAACCTAAGAATAGAACTCTAGACCCTTTACATAAAAATGTTGTCCATTTGTACAATGATGATTTCTGGTGTGAGGCTTGTGAAGCCCCACATAATCCTATTTTTTGTATTGTTTCCTTAGATTTGAAAGAAAATGAAGAATATGGGAATGATGAAAGTGAACAATGTGATTATAATATGACAAATGCCTATTCATGTCATGATGTAGACTCAGATAATAAAATTAAAAATCATGATTCATATGGTTCACAAGGAAATATAGAGATTCATCATCAACAAATTTTGTCAAACGGTGAAATAGAAGAAACAGATGACCATGTAGGATGTTATGCACAAAACAATCAAGACCTCCCATTGGTTAGAAAAGCTTCAGATGAAGAAAAAACAAGAATTAGTGTAGATCTTATGAACAAAGAAAGAAGTAATTATCACCTAAGAAATAGAGTAGTTGGTGGTACTGGTAGTCAACTATCTGGTGTATTTATAAAAGAAAATAAAATAGACACTAAATATGTACAAAAGAAATATGGACCTAGGGAAAATGCAAACAAACCTAAGGTCAAGATTGTAAATAAATCCATAGAGCCTATTGTTGTACAAGAAGGAAAAGCAAAGGTACAAGAAATGAGTACTTCTCTTAAGATAGAAAACAAAAAATCTAAGATAGAAGAACCAACTCTGAACATACAGATTGAGGAAAATAATATTAATATTGAAAAATCAAAGTCCTCAGATGTGAAGTATACTCTAGTAGACATGGGTCACTGTTTATCTCAAATGACTATAAAAGTTATATTTTTAGAAATGATGAGAATCAAGGAACATAAAGAAAAGGTTCTATCATTATTGAATAGTGTGCCTACAATGAAAGTTAAAAGTACAGAAAATGTTGAAAAGAGACCAAATAACAAAGGGAAGGAAGCTGAAGTAATGACTTCTGAGATTCCTCATATTTTCTTAAACACAACTACTTCTCCTAAGGTTGTTGACCCATTCTTTCTAACAATGGTAATTAATGGAAGGATGCTTAAGAACTGTATGATTGATTCAGGAGCATCAAACAATGTCATGCCAGTAGAAATTATGAAGTCTATGGGATTACAAGTGGACACTCCTCATGAGAGATGTCAAGAAATGGATTCTAGGGAAGTCCATGTTATTGGTACTATTGAATCCATGCCTTACAAATTAGCAGTGTGTCCTGATGTGGTTTTAACTATGAATGTTCTTGTTGTTGACATACCACCACATTATGGGATGTTACTATCCAAAACATGGAGTGCTTCAATGGGAGGCAGCATACAGTGTGATTTATCATATGCTACTTTTAACATTGCTGGAAATAATGTTAAAGTGTCAAGAGAAGGGAGGACTCCTCACATCATTGAATGGTATGAAGACACTAAGATTAACTACTATATTGATGTGGATATGGATAACTTCAAAGTACAAAGGAGTGATCATCATCATTAGTGTAAAAATATTGATTCTCTGGTTAAAGACTTTATTGTACAAGGTAATGGTTTATGGAAAATGTATTTTGATGGAGCTTGCTCAAAATAAGGATCAGGAGCTGGTGTACTACTTGTATCTCCACTAGGTACAACTTTCAAATACTCTTTCTTGCTAGCCTTTCAGTGTACAAATGATACAGCAAAGTATGAGGCTTTATCTTTAGGGCTATAAATTGCCATTAAACATGGAATAAAATGTTTAAAAGTTTATGGTGATTTTGAATTGGTGGTAGCCCAAATAAGATCCAAATATGCAGTAAAAAATGATAGATTAAAGATGTATAAATATGCTATTTGGGATCAAATTGAAATGTTTGATGCCTTTGATATAAGTTGGATAGAAAGGTCTAAAGACATAATGGCAAATTTCTTAGCAAATGTTACTTTGAAAACTAATGATCAAACCTTACATGGAGTATCAATACTTGAAGTTAAGACCAGACCAGTTGTTCCAGATAACATATACAATTGGCAAGTTTTTCAGGATGACCAAGATATTTTGAGATTCATTCAGTGTCTGGACCATTATGAGAATTAGTTCATAGATTGCAATACCTTACTTGAGAATAATAATGGTAAAGACTATGTCTTAGGAAATGAGGTTGTCCAATTGAGTTCCAATCAGATTCCTAAGGGTTTGGTTGAACTTGAAGCATTGTTCATTAGTCAAAATGATCATTCAACAAAGATAAGCAATGCTAAGATTGAGGACTTGGAGGAAATTATATTCGGATCAGAAACTAGTCCTCAAGTTTTTTATATTGGAAAAGGTTTAGATTCCCATATAAGAACAAATTTGATTAAACTATTGAGAAAATATAAGCATGTTTTTGCATAGTCATATGAGGACTTAAAAGCTTATAGGGAAGACCTTTTCCAACATGAGATCCCACTAAAATTAGAGGTGAAACCATTTAGGCAAAAATAGAGGCCTATTAATCCTTTGTTGGCTCCTAAGATGCAGCAAGAATTGATGAAGTTAAAAGATGCTAGGATTATCCAGCCTATCAGACACTCAACATGGGTTTCAAATTTGGTACCAGTAAGAAAAAAGAATGGCGACATTAGGTTATGTGTGGATTTCATAAATTTAAATATTGCCTCACTAAAATATAACTATTCTTTACCCAACATGGAGGCAATGTTACATAAAGTGACTGGTTGTGAGCTTCTATCAATGATGGATGGTTTCTCAGGCTACAACCAAGTTTTAGTGAAGGAATCAGAGCAATATAAGACTGCATTTATCACTCCTTGGGGAACTTATGTCTATATCAGAATTCCATTTTGATTGATAAATACAGGATCAACTTTTCAGAGGGCCATGGATGTTGCTTTTAAGGAATTTATTGACTTGTTCATGGTCATTTATCAAGATGATCTAACTGCATACTCTAAGAAAGTTGAGGATCATTGTGAACACCTGGGTAAAAATTTTAATAAAGCTTTGGAATATGGTGTTTCATTAAATCCTAAGAAATTTCACTTTGTAGTACAGGAGGGAAAGTTGTTGGGACACATAGTGTCTAAAGATGGAGTAAGAATAGACCCTAAAAGAATAGAAGTAATCCAGAAGGTCATTGCTCCAAAAACTTAAAGGGAGTTCAATCTTTCTTAGGAAAGATTAATTTTTTCAGAAGATTTATAGCAAACTTTATAGAAATTGTCAACCCTATCATAAAGTTGCTGAAAAAAGATGCAAATTTTAATTGGAATGAAGAAGCTCAAATGGCATTTGAGAGAATAAAGAAGGCAGTGCAAGAGGCTCCTGTTCTGAAATCACCTGATTATAGTAAGCCCTTTTCTCTATTTTAATTTGCATCTTATCACAGAATTGATGTTGTTTTATTGCAAAAAGATGAAGAAGGATTTGAGCATCCAATAACCTTTTATAATAAATCTCTCCAGGTTCTAGAGCTAAACTATGAGATGATGGAGAAGCAGGCATATGCTTTAGTAAAAGTAGTAAGATATTTTAGACCATATTTGTTCTATGCTAAGGTGCAAGCATATGTCCCTCACTTAGCAGTAAAGGATATTCTTACTTAGTCAGAAGTAACTAGTAAGAGATGTAAGTGGATAAATAGAATTCAGGAATTTAATCTTGAAATCCACATTACAAAGTTGATAAGAGGTCAGGGTTTAGTAAAACTCATGACAGAGGATAACTTGGATTTAGTACAAGTAAATGATATACAGACACATGATCAGACCGTTACAAGTATAGAAATACAACCACTTTATGCTGATATTGTGTACTTTTTAAAGAATGCCAAGTGTCCTGATGCTATGAATGATAATCAAAAGAGAAGTCTAAAATTGCAGGCTCAAAAATACACCTTAGTTAAAGGAGATTTGTATTGGAAAGACAGAAATGGTGTATTGTTTCTATGTCTAGATCATAGCCAATCTGAGAAGGTTTTAAATGAAATGCATGTAGGGGAGTGTGGAGGTCACTTTTCTGCCAAGACCACTACCCACAAGATTTTAAGGGCTGGATACAATTGGCCTTGTTTATTTAAAGATACATATGCATATGTCAGAAAATGTGAGCCTTGTCAGAGGTTCTCAAATAAGCTCAAATTTTCAAGAGCCCTATTGTTAAACCCAATAAGTGCTAAAGCCCCCTTTTCTATATGGGGAATTGATTTTATTGGTGAGTTTGCAGAAAAACCAGTGGAGGACATAGTTGGATACTGGTAGCCACTTATTATTTTACAAAGTGGATTGAAGTCATTCCTACAAAAAAGGAAACAAGTAAGGTAGTCACTGAATTTCTAATGGAGAATATTCTAACTAGATTTGGTGTACCTTCAAAGTTAGTAATAGATAATGCCATGTGCTTTATATCAGAAGAGATAATAGATTTCTATGAGAAGTATGGGATTATAATATCATATTCATCCCTGTACCACCCACAAGAAAATGGACAAGCTGAACCGAATAACAAAAGTATATTGAAGATATTGAAAAAGACTCTTGAAAAGAACAAAAGAGCATGGCATACCAAACTAAGGTTAGCACTCTGGGCTGATAGAATAACAGTTAAAAGGGAAACATGCAAATATCCATTTGAATTGGTATATGGTTTACAGTAAAAAAATGCCTATAAACAATCTGTTACCAGTATATCAGTTCATGCAAGAAGAGCAGTTAGATGTTTTTGACAGCATGCAAGATAGAATGATTCAATTGGCAGAGTTGGATGAAACAAGAAGAGATAGCCAGAAGGAAAACATTAAATTACAACAAAAGCTGAAATATTTGTTTGAAAGAAGGGCTACTGATAGAAAATTCTAACCAGATGACCTAGTTCTTCAATGGAATGTGAGAGCAAAAGATAAAGGAAAGCATACAAAAATTGAGTCTTTATGGCTTGGGCCATTTGTTATTTCACAAAGCTTTGGAAAATATTCATATTTAGTGAAGAACATAGATGGAGAATATTTTGAGTTGCCAGTGCATGGGAAATTTCTGAAGCCCTACTTCAATTGAAAAACAAATTTTTATGCACAAGTAAGTATGTATTATATTGTATATAGTTTCTTTCAGTTGTGTGTTTCCCTTAAGCAGTAGTTTAGTCTGCGTCAAATAAAAGGTCTACAACCAGAGATTCTGTGATTCTTGTCATAAACTTGTGTTTAGCCATCCTCAGAGAGAGCCACTGTTGGTTGTATTTCCTATTCTTGAGTTTTCCTTGTACAATTTTGAAGATGCCTGTCATTCTTATGCCCAGAAGCTAAAAATCATGTTTGAAATTATTTACATACATCTGCAAATGATTCTTTAGCACTAAATTATTTGAAAAATCTAATAAAGAAAGACATCTTGGTTGTCACACTTGATGAGGTGATCGAAATACCCAAGTGGGATGTCTCAACTTTGGATACTGAAACACTTCAAAAGTTTGGAGTGATATGTCAAAGAAAATCCATACAGGAGAAAATGAGAAAAGCACACAGGGAAGCCCAAGCACTTGAAAAAGCTAGGGAAATACTACATCAACTTGTTTCTAAGGTAAAAGTTGAAAATGACACATCAGTCATGGAACAAATTGTAGTTCTTACCGATGCCATCACTACTCAAAGTGTAGATGCAGATCAGGCAATGGAAGAACGGGCATAAAAGAAGTATCAAATCAAACTAGTTGAGAAGATAAGCCAAGAAGTGATAGAAAACAAGGTAAATCTCTCTGAGTTAGCAAGTCAATTAGAACCAATGATTGCAGAAGTTATTACCTTAGTACAAAAATTGTGCACACTTGACAATTTCACAAAAGAGAATGGTGAAAAGTTGTCCCAACTAGATTAAGATCTGACAGCAAGTGCACAAAGTTTAACCTCTGATGCAAATACAATAAAGTTGCATCATGACAAGATCACAGAGGTAAATAGGTTAAGACAAGAAATATGGGATGCAGAGACACTGTTTAAAAATGAGGTTACCGAGCTGCAGGCTCATATATTACCAAACCTCACTACTCTGCAATAACACATTACAGATGCAAGAAATATGATCTCGACCACGGAGATGTCTATAGTAGACCTCATCTATGATATGCATGTGAGGATATCACTTGAGCACCTAGCTCTAAAAATTTTGAAGGAGAAATGGGAGAAGATGATGGAGGAAATCAAAGCCTCACTCCCACGTTTTTAACAATTTGTAAGTACCTTTGCCCTTATTATCAAAAAAGGAGGAAAAGGATATGTATGTTGTATGTACAGCATGAATAGATATGTACACTTTATCATATATCAGAAAAAGGAAACAAAAAAGGGAAGAAAATTATATGTACATAAACTTACACTTACCGGCATATGCATAGGGGGAGTCATTTCACGACTAAAAGAAAAATGACTAAGGATGAAATATACACAGGTGTACATAATAATACATTAAGTATGTTGCACATATAAGTTTTTGATACTAATGTCAAAGGGGGAGATTGATGACATTAAGTTTTGCCATTAGTATACTTAAGTGAAAAACATGATAAAGGTCATCGGTATAGGCATACCCGACAGACAACACAGTGCATAACCAACGAGATGACAATGCTTGTCATGAAAATGCTAAGTATAGAATTTCCCGATGAACACTGAAAAGTGTTGAAACTGACGACAAAGCATAAAGGACATCATCGACGAAATAGTTTTCGTTACATTGCCGATAGATCCAAAATCACCAAATCGATGGTACAGTTTTGTGAACATCACCGACAGAATAGAAAAGGCAAGTAACTCGATGAAAAGTTCAATATAGGGACACCGATGGATCAGAAACCCGATAGACTAACAGAGTAGCCCAAGCATCAGAACCGACAGTCAGTTACAGAACCCGCAAAAAGTGGATCTGACTTTCCACATTAGATAAAACATTGTAATTCTATTTATAGAGTTTTAATTTGTTTTAAATCATTACTTGAGGGTCAAGCAAGTATATTGTAAATGTTTTAAAGAATCCTAATGGATGTAAAACATAACTAACCAAAGATCAAGGTCAAGTTGTAAACCTTGAATCTATAGCTAACTTGAAAAGCGTGAATCAAGAATGAACCTAGAAAATAGTACATATAGATGTTCAATATTTTTTAATACATATAGAGTTGACAAATGATTATAGCCACGAAGAGCATTTAAGCAGTAGAAGTGAATTTATGCAAAGTTCAGAAATAGATCATATCAGTTCTCAAGAACACAGACAAGGCTACCAACAAGCAGAGACGAGATATCATTCAATCACTCAAGGTGATTACATATACATTGTAAGATTTATAGGATCTATTATCAGCAATTAGATATTGCATATACTATCAGATCAACATTTATAATGTAGTTGCATTCTAACAAGTGCATCACATCAGAAATCCTTTAGTAGAAGATGGACTTAATAGTTCTTGATAAATCTCTTAACAGAGTGCACACCTAATAGGTTGCTAAAGCTTCAAATGAAGTAGATCCTAATAGGTCTCCACTCTAATACTCCTAACATGTTAGATCATCAGAAGTGACCAAAGTGTAAGCCTTAATTGGCTCCCTTCTTATTTTCAGATAGTGAAGTTTTGTGGGTGACATCCCCACCTCAGTTTTTACTTCCTAACAGGAGTTTTCTGCGATATCATATCTTGTGTTATGTGTTATTTACTTTCATGTATGTTTCTTGAATGTTTACACATGTAAAGAACTTATGTTATGATTTCACATACATAAAGAAAGGTGAACAGATAGATAGGTGAATATATAAATCTGATGACACAAAGGTTAATGGGCTAATCACATAAAAGTTTTAGAGGTATTGATTCACCCCTCCCCTCTCAGTACATCATTCCAGCAATTCCAACAACCTTGTCTCATTCCACCCGCTCCTTGCATTCCAATTCCTGGGCTTGATGAAATTTTTTAGTGAATCCCATCTAATTTGGGCCTTTATGTTTCATTCCTCACAGCTACTATAAATGCTCCACAATAGAAAAGGTTGCACATAACCACACACCTAGCTCTTCCATTTCACCACACTATTTAAGAAACACACACTCCTTCATTGCCCTTAATGTCTCCTTAGAAACCAACTCCAAAGCCCAAGCCATAAAGGTTGAGGCAATATCAATATCAGTGTTCTGTCCTCAGAAATCCCTTGCCAAGGATGAGATCAATGATCTGCCAAAAGAGGGGCTCATTGATCTTAAAAACCTCTCTCACTCATTGCACCAAAAAATTTCCACAAAAACAAAATTGTTTCTTCAGTGAAACCAATATTAAATTTGCCTCCATTGCACTTATCACCTTGCAACGTTACTATTATTTGTCCCACCAAAATGAAATGTTACAATTTTACCAAGCTAAGGTTTTTAACCTACCATTAACATCCACCAGCATACATTAAATCTATCTCTTCTCCCCTGGTCCCTCAAAAATCTTCAAAGATCACATCAAAATTATTATTCATTAATGACACCGCAATATTTGACTGCATGTCTGCCACATGGTTACCACTCTGTTTAACATGAGTGAATTTAAAATCCTCAAAGGTGGAGAGGGTGGATTCAATTTTGGTTATATACTTATTCAATTCCAAGAACATGTTTCCCCTTTTATAATGGCATTGACAATTATGAGTGAATCCCCTTCTAAGTGATTACGAGAAACATTTAGTTTTTTATCATCCAAATTGCACTTAGTGCTACTTGAACCTCTGCCTCATTATTTGTTGCATCACAAAAACTCTTTTCTTTTATCGCCATAAGGTTCCTTTGTCAATCTTTTGTTAGAATGAATTCAGAATAACTGAGAGGGGGGGTAAATCAGTTATCCTCAGGTCTATATGTGCCCATTTAAACTTTATACCAATTTGAACAACTTAGATATGCTCGGCAGCAATAACATAAAACAACAACATACAAATGCAGTTTATTGTTCAGATGTAATCAGCTTGTAGAAACTTAACAGTAAAACACAACATACATATTCACACAAGTTGACACCAGTATTTAATGTGGAAACCCAATATGGGAAAAACCACCAATAACATGCTATCAAGTTTTCACTCTTCTAAAGTGATCTCTGTTAGGAGCCAACCCTGTTAAAGGTTCGAAAACACATTGCTAAATGTGACCTGGTTAAAGGATTTAATCACTCTGTCAAGAGTGGCCTTGTTAGAGGACTTAGAACATTCCACCTAAATGTCACCTTGCTCAAAGGATTTATACAATGACTGTTAGGTCAACCTGGTTAAAGGATTTTGACTAATACAATGGTTAGAAAGTAATTAGCAGGTGTGATCTAATACATACAACTTACTTTACAAATCCAAATCCAATTTAACTCTAATGTTAATTCACTGAGTGGCCTCCATCTTCATTTCAATCTTTAGATCCGCTTGGAAATTCGTCAAGCAATCACTTATGCAACTCTTTTCTTTTTTGCTCAGCCTTCTCTTCTTAGATCATGCCAATCAGTTAATTAACTATGCAATCCTCTTGCATACTCATCATTGCATGACACTTCATGAATAACCCCTTGAGGTTATCTTATACCTCTTCATCTAGATAAAATAAATCTTTGCCGCTTAATCAAGATCGTAGATCTTAGGTTAGGTCAGATCCAACAGATTTTTCCATCATTACATTTAATTTATTTCTCTAAAGCAATCACTAATTAAATCTTTGATCCATGCATTAATTAAGGTTACCCATGCATTTAAATAGTGTGGATCAATCGTTATTATCCTTAATTAACTTCACATATCCCAATAAAATCAACTATGTCGGCCAGAGATCTCAAATCTCAACAATTACCAAAATATTGTTGCTCGGCTAATACTGTGTTTCTTCAGCAATTTACTAACGCTCGGTTGACACTAGAAATTATGCTCGGCATACACTGGTGCTCAGTTGACACAAACTTTCTCAGCATATACTGTTCTTAGTAAACTGTCATCAAAAGATAAACAACACATTACTTTGCCAATGTGCCAACTAATTAAGTACCATTGTGATTTCCCATAACTCAACCATTTCACTTGGTCTTCTTGTTAAATATCCTTCATCAATCAATAGATATGGTACTCAAAGAGATAACAATAGTCTCATTAATTAAGGTTTGACATCAATGACAAGACAACAATTGTTTCTATTGTAGCTTTCCAACAATCTCCCTCTTTGGCATTGATGGAAACACTAAACAATAAAACAATAATTTTACAAACATAGTTACCATACAATCCAAAAATTATGCTTGTGTTCCTTGATATGAACAATCTTCATTAATGTCTTTAGTTTCATTCTGATTCATCTTGTAAAAACTTTCTCCAGTCTATTTCTAAGATCACACTGAAATCTTTCTATTTCTGTTCATCTGTAGACTCCCTCTTTCATTAATCTCTCCCTATTTGACAGCAATCTCTTTTCTCAGTAATCTCTTTCTTTTTCTGTAAGTATAGTAAACTCTTGAATTGCAGAGACTCTAATAGCATATATAAGAAGAATTTTTCTCAATACCTTTCTCATGATGGTGTTATCATCAATGGTTCCCTTAGCTCCTTTAATAGCATTTAAAACTTCCTTTATCCTATCATAATATTGAACTATATTTTCTCCTTCTTGCATTTTCATTTCATCAAACTTACCTCTTAAGCTTTTAGATTTGGCTCTTAGTAATTTTGTATCACCTCCATAGATGGTTGCAAGGACATCCCACATTTGCTTTGCAGTTGTACAATTCTTTATGTCTTCAAACTCATGATAGTTTAGTCACGATGCAATCTCCAACATTGCTTGATTGTGCTCCTACTTTTCTCTTAATTGTGCAGTTGTAGCAGGTGCAGTGGGGGCTACATAATCATGTTCAACATAGTGCTTAGCAGAATCACCAATACTAGCCAGATGCAATTTCATCAAACTCTGCCATGCAAGGAAGTTATCTTTGTTCAACTTCGCTACCTCCTTTTTATACATCTTGATCTTTTGCTCCAAGTACCTTCAATCTATTTTCAAGACACCAAGGCTATGATACCAATTGTTAGAATGAATTCAAAATAACTAAGAGGGGGGGTGAATCATTTATCCTCGGGTCTAGATGTGCCCATTTAAACTTTATACCAATTTGAACAACTTAGATCTGCTCGACAACAATAACATAAAACAACAACATACATATGCAGTTTACTGTTAAGATGTAATAAGCTTGTAGAAACTTAATAGTAAAACACACCATACATATTCACACAAGTTGACACCAGTATTTAACATGGAAACCCAATATGGGAAAAACCACCAATAACATGCTATCAAGTTTTCACTCTTCTAAAGTGAGCTCTATTAGGATCCAACCCTATTAAAGGTTACAAAACACATTGCTAAATGTGACCTGGTTAAAGGATTTAATCACCTTGTCAGGAGTGGCCTTGTTAGAGGACTTAGAACATTCCACCTGAATGTCACCTTTATCAAAGGATTTATACAATGACTGTTAGGCCAACCTAGTTAAAGGATTTTGACTAATACAATGGTTAGAAAGTAATCAACAGGTGTGATCTGATACATACAACTTACTTTACAAATCTAGATCCAATTCAACGCTAATGTTAATTCACTGAGTGGCCTCCATCTTCATTTCAATCTTTAGATCTGCTTGGAAATCCGTCAAGCAATCACTTATGCAACTCTCTTCTTTTTTGCTCAGCCTTCTCTTCTTAGATCATGCCAATCAGTCAATTAACTATGCAATCCTCTTGCATACTCATCATTGCACACTTCATGAATAACCCCTTGAGGTTATCTTATACCTCTTCATCTAGGTAAAATAAATCTTTTCCGCTTAATCAAGATCGTAGATCTTAGATTAGGTCAGATCCAACAGATCTTTCCATTATTACATTTACTTTATTTCTCCAAAGCAATCACTAATTGAATCTTTGATCCATGCATTAAGTACAGTTACCCATGCATTTAAATAGTGTGGATCAATCGTGCTTATCCTTAATTAACTTCACATATCCCAATAAAATCAACTATGTTAGCCAGAGATCTCAAATCTCAATAATTACCAAAATACTACTGCTCGGACAACCTTGTGTTTCCTCGGCAATTTACTGATACTCGGTCAACACTAGATATTATGCTCGGCATACACTAGTGCTCGGTCAACATAAACTTTCTTAGCATAAACTTTTCTCAGTAAACTATCATCAAAAGATAAACAACACATTACTTTGCCAATGTGCCAACTGATCAAGTACCCTTGTGATTTCCCATAACTCAACCATTTCACTTGGTCTTCTTGTTAAATCTCCTTCATCAAT
>MU228077.1:851976-867442 GCA_018584345.1 Thuja plicata
ACCCTTGTGATTTCCCATAACTCAACCATTTCACTTGGTCTTCTTGTTAAATCTCCTTCATCAATCAATAGATATGGTACTCAAACAGATAGCAATAGTCTCACCAATTAAGGTTTGACATCAATGAAAAAACAACAAATGTTTCCATTGTAGCTTTCCAACAATATTTCCAACATCCTTCACTACAAACCCTACCTTGGATGGGCCCTGATTCCCTTTGGATGCTCCATCAAAATTCAAATTTTTTAATCCTAGTTCTGGACATTCCCAATGCACCTTCATATCAGCATGGCCATTTGCATTTACCTAGGAAGGCCCATTAGTACATGCCTCTTGAAAAAAATAGCTTATTTGAACAAAACTTGCATATTTCTAAATAGATATGTTGTTTGTTCGAATATGAATGTTTAGCAAGAGAAGAGTCAATAACTCATCCATGCTTTATGTCACCATTATTTTCTTTAATTTTTTGTCCTAAAAGAATGACCTATTTTTCTTATATATTTTTCTATAAGAGTAAACAACATTGTAGACTCTTGAGTCAAGAAGAATATCCTTAGAGTCCTTGAGAGAAGGGGTACAATTTTTTATATTAAAAAAGGGTTTGAAGATACATTAGAGTCCTTTTTTGAGAAAAATCATAGTAATTTTATGAGAGATGCCTCCAATATAGGGAAGGGAAATGTCACAGATGACCTTTGGTATGGTGGAAATGGTGTTGTTAAAGAAACTTGTCTTTAGTTGGTTAAGGGCTTTAGAGATATTCCTGCTCGAGTACCCATTCAAGTTGACCACAAAAGTACCATTGTAGTTTCTTAGTAAGGAAATTTGTTGAAATACTTTGAACAAATACTCTTAGACAATTACTCAACATCAGAGACCCAATTGTTAGATTAGGCTGAAAGCTAATCTCCCAAGAAAACCTACATGCATAACCTGTTACAAGAACGAAGCAAAGACAGAAGAAGCTATGGCGATCAAAAAGCTAGAGGAGACATCGCATGCAACATAAAACAATATATTAATGATATGTTTCTAGATTACAATGTGATGATGAAAAACTTCGTATCTAAAACAAACGAGGTGAATCCTTATAAAGGAATCACGAAACCCTAAAAGGGAAACCCTAAGGTTAGCTAAAGCAAACTAGAGTGAATAGGTGGGTTAGTAATTAGATCGAAATGATTTAATTAATAACTCAAAGGATTATTACTCTAACACCCCCTCTTAAGATAAGCTTAGGGAGAAGCAAAACCTAGGAAACTACTGCAAAAAGCAGGAAAGATGGGTCCCGGCAACAAGGCTTGATCAGGTACCCAAGTACAAGAAATAAACTAGACGAAGGAAACTGAGCCTTCAATCTAGGGAAAGTCCCAAAGAGAGGAACAAGAAAGAGAAAGAAGCATCTCTGAAGCATGAAGTTGTAAACTCTGTCAGAAGAAACTGCTAGAACCCCCACTGAAGTGCATGACCAGGTAGAGAAGACAAAGTCTGAAGAGCTGATCAATTGAACCAAGGAAGCAATAGAACCAACAGGTGAACCCCCCCATAATGCTGAACATGGAGAGGTGACAGGAACACTGAAATGCAATGCTAGAAACATCTGCAGAAAGAAGAATCAGGAATACCAATAGTGCAATAGAAGTACAAGCATAGGATAAAGGGCGGTGTCACCAACACACAACATGGGCTAATGTCATGGAAGGTACGCTCACTTGACAAAGGTTGATGAGCACAAAATGGCATAACATCATAACCCCCCATGGCACTTTATAATGGAGTGCAAATACAACACACACAAGGTGTTCAAAATCCCAGAAATGCAGAAGAAGGCACTTTATCTTAGTGTATTTATAGAATAAATAATTCTACAGAAGAGAAGTATACAAGCTCAGAAGTCAGAAAGAAGAGTGAGAAAGAAGATCAGAAGAAGAGATCCCAGGACCTATAGAACCCAAGTAATCTACCAGAGTGTGAAAGAGAAAATCTCAGAGGAGAGAGAACCTGGAGTAGAATCTAGAAAAAATACCCCTGCAACTAAATAACTCACAGAACCAGCTTTTCGACGATATCTGGTTTGCCAAAAATAGAGTCCAGATGAGCAAGATAGGGCTCCCGGAAGGCAAAAAATAGACATTAGACTTTGACAGAAAAAACACTGTCAAAATAGTAGAGCTAAAAACCCTAACCACCATGGTCAGAAAGAGCTCAGAAAGAGATTTTTGATGATATAACGAAGTCCAAAAAAGGCCTCCGTATGCTCCAGATAGAGCAAAAAAGGTGAGAAGGGCCCAAAAATGCTCTAAAGGCTAGGTTTTATGCCCCTGGGGCTAAAAAAATTGGGCCCCTGGGTGCATGGCGCGCGCAGGGGCTGAATCCGGAGCTCCTGGTCATCAAAATGATTGGCCATAGTGCTAAAAGGGGCCCGTGGGGTTTAAAAGGGCTGCTGGGCAGAGCGGCACGACGGAGCGGTGCGGGGCCGGTGTCGTTGCCAGTAGAGCGGGTTGGAGTGGGGGCCGGGAGATGCTAGCAGGGGCCGCGGAGCGGCGGCCGGAGGCAGGGGCACTGGAGAAGGGCAGAGCCCGCAGAGTTTGGACCAGGCGCCGACCGGCGGAGCGGTGATAGCGCAGTGCGCAGGGCAGGCCGTAGTGGTGCGGTGGCGGGGCTATAAAAAAATACTGCCTGCATTTTCAAACGCATAAAAAATCATTAAAAAATGATTTTTTTTTGAATTTTTCTCAAAAACCGTGCACGTACGGCCCTAGAGGGCCAAAAAAATTCTCCCAGATGCTCTGGTGTCCAAAATGGACGTATTTTATATAGATTCTAGGGTTTTGGGGCCTTCTGAATGCATCTGTGAGGTCAGTTTTGGTCCAAAGTGCTCCAAAAAATAGAGACCCCCTAGATCCAATAAAAAATACCAAAAAAAACTGAAAGCTTCAAACCCTCGTACTGCGAAGAGCTTGCTTCAACAAAACCAGAACAGTAAGCAACAAGAAAGATCTGATACCATGTTAGAATAGGTAAAACCTTATTCTCCCAAGAACACCTGCATGCATAACCTGTTACATGGAAGAAGTGAACAACAGAAGACAGGAATGGCGGCCAAAAAGCCAAAGGAGACATCGTATGCAACATAAAATAATACATTAATGATATGTTTCTAGATTACAATGTGATGATGAAAAACTCCGTATCTAAAACAAAAGAGGTGAATCCTTATAAAGGAATCATGAAACCCTAAAAGGGAAACCCTAAGGTTAGCTAAAGAAAACTAGAGTGAATAGGTGAGTTAGTAATTAGATCGAAATGATTTAATTAATAACTCAAAGGACTATTACTCTAACACCAACTAGAGATTTCTCATATCCGTCATCAAAAGAGGACTTGAATAGGGTCAAATGAACAACTTATTAAGCAAAAAAAAGCAAAGAAGAGACACATAAAAATATGGTACAAAAACCTCAATATTCCTTTTGGTTGATAAATTATGGTCTCAAGTGCCATTCTTATATATATTTAAATAAAAAAGTATACGACTATTAGCCAATATTATGTTTTCCATTACAAAAGACCCCTCATGAGGAAGAAACATCTATATATGCCTACATTTATGAGAGCCAACTTGGTAAAGTGGTTCGATAGATATTCGGAGAAATACAAATCTAAAAGAAGTAAATTACCTTTAGGATTAATATTTAATTCCAAAATTTATTGTTGTAGATCCTATATGGAGATAGCACCTTTATTTCTTTGTTTATTTCTCTAGATTATCTTTATCAAAGTTCTAATCCACATCTCTTCATCCTAAGACTCTAGCCACTTCTAATAAGAACTATAAGGCCTTATTACCATTCTACATTTGTTTAACGTCATCCTTTTCCTCTTGATGTTGACGCATGGAATCCATGGTCCCATGACCACCCTATTCTCCACAAAATAGGGATTGTTATTTACAAAAACTCATTTCTTTGTCACAACACTACCCATAATGACATCTATCTCTTCTATAGACCTTTCTTTCATCAAAGCTTCTACTAATGTATTTATCTCCTCTCTTTGAACTCCTAAATCAAAGAGAATCCCATTGAACATTTATATTATGTTCACGTTCACCCTATACTTGTAATGAGTTAAAAGGAATTCTTCTGCTAGCAATAATTAGTTAGAAAATATTTTGATTCAAGCTTGGATTAAAGAATTTATTTAGGTGATCCTCCTTGATAAGCCCCCAAAAAACCTTGTATTTCTTCGTTGAATCCAATTACACATTCATATCCATTGTTTTGTTTTATCAATAAGGGAGATAAATTAGAGAGATATACAAAGTAGAAGGTGATGAATATCCAACCACTAGCTACTAATGTCTTTTTTTTTCTCATGCTAGTTCGTAATGAATCACCACTCTTTTGTATTAAATCCTTGATCCTCAAAATGTGTGAGATTATGTTTCCAATCTAACTTGGTCACCATCACAATACATAATGAATATATATTGATTGTCATCTCTTTAGTTAATCTGCCAAAATTCCTCTTTTCCTTCAGAGTTTTCATTGCTACTTGATTCGTATTATGATTGAAAGTAGCATCATTAGGTAGGATGAGGTAATGCTCACTATAAAGTGGTTAAATGTTCATCACATTCATGTTGGTAATATTGGTTTGTGTTGCACCAAAAGATCAACCTATTAATGTCAGATCCAACCACTAGACTTATAGACACAAGAGGTAGTTAAGCCATTTCACAAACATTGTGCTACACATCACAAGGATAACAAGGATCCACACCTTAAAAAAATCCCCCCTAGTGCAAGCATGAGGTTCGAACCCGTGACCTAGGCTTTGATACCAGTTGTTCAGTGTCATTGCATAAAAAGATTGACCTGTTAATGCCTGATACAACCAATAGACTTATAGATATAGGATATGATTAAGCCATGTCGTGGAAAAAACCACTATATTGCACATCACAAGGAGATCAAGGGAACACCCCTTGAAACACGAAAATAAGTTTATTGATCTATGTTTTATTATTTGGAATGCTTGCTATAACAACATGGGGTCATGGCCAAACTAGGGCATCACTCTTGTTTCTTTCTCTTTTTAAGCACTAGTTCTATTTTTTGACTCAATAGAGGATGGCGCCATGACTCATATATTGCTTGGGGCTTGATGAAACCATTCATGATGAATACACTACCTTGTTGTTTCTCTTCATAGCCGCGAGCTATGACTATTTTTTCTCCCTTTTTGCATTGTTTCGGGGTATCATTTTTGTTTTTGCCTCCATAACATGGGGCGTAACTATTCCATATTGATGTTTGTGGATTGATTAGAGCTCTTTGCAGTCAATGGAGCTATTACTAACATTAAAAAAACTTTGAAAACATGTTGTTTTCTGTTTGAAAAAATTGTGGTTCATAGATACATATCTGTCATTGTTTATTTGTTGTTTGTGACTCCATGGGATGTGGCGCCATGACCTATCATTGTTGTTTGTAGCTTGATGTTGTTATTTTTCTATTTTTATTGGAGTTGGAGCTAGGCATTGTGATCCATATGATGCTTGATCTTGGAAGGATGAAGTGTTACCTTGCTATTTTGAACTTCATATATGCAGATTTTCCTCTGTTGAGATATGTACTATTGTTGTTGTTAAGATGTATATGTAGATTTTTCTCTGCTGAGATGTATACTTTTGTTGCTATGCTCCATCTTTTTTCTATACCTAGGGTATCATTGCTCATTGATATTTGAGGGTGCCATGTTGTTTTGACTCCACCATTGTGCCAACCTCATATTGAAACCATGCTACTCCATCCTTGTATATGCAAGAATATGTCAATATATTCTTTTGAAGTAAATGCTTAGTGTTGCCATGGATCTAGAATGTGGATTTTTTGAGATACATAATGTTGTTTTGATGGATGACTATAAAATGCATCATGTTGTTTGCAAATTTATCTCTTTTCATTACAGTCACACCATTTGTTCTTACATATGTCATGATGCATGGCATGCCTTCATGCTGATCTCTTGGCTACCCTATAGCAATGCAACATCATATTGTTGTGGTCTTAATGTTGTGTGCCCTTTTCACCTTGGGAGTCCACTCTTAGATGCATCCTTGCTCTTGCTATTTTCACTTTGTAGGTTATGAGATATACATGCAGATTTTTGAGTTATGCACAACACACTTACTGTTTTTGAAATGTGAAAAGAAGATGTGTTGGGGATGCATGTGTGATCTTCATTTGTAATCTTGCTTTATTATATGATTTTAAAATGCTCCTTTTAGTTGTAAAGACATGTTTCATGAATATTGTGGTACCATACATCTCTGTTGACGATCTATTTATATTTGATGAAGACATGCAATAAATGTAAACTTGTCCTATTTTGCACCGTCTTTTCTATGTATGCAACAAAATCATACTTCCTGCTATTATAAGCTTTTGATTACCTTTCCACATGTTGGTATATATGTAGATGTATCATGTTTCAATGCTTGGTGTTGATGAATACCATATTGTAGTTACCTTTCTATCCCAGCTTTGATGAACCCTCATGTTCTATGAGCATATGCTAAAATGTAACTTGTTGTCCACTTGTGTCTCCATACACCATTGATGCTACATCATGATCCTGATTAAAATGATGTCCTTATATATCATTATAACATTTTTTCCTTCTTGTATCTTGAATTCTCCATGGCTATTGTTGCTTCATTGACTATTTTCTCCTTCTAAATCAATGCTCCTCTTGGGGATGTGGGGATAATCATAAAATCTATTTTTGATGGAGCTTCCGATAACCCTCACAGTTTCAATGTGGGATACTAAGAGGGCTTGGCACCTGATCACGGGTGTTCTTGTCCTATCATGTGGGTTTTGTCAAGGGGATTTGAGGGCTTCCTGACAGTGCCCACATTACAAAGCAAGACCATCCCTTGTACTTCTGGATAATACAACATAAGTGTTCTTTGTTTTGCAAATTGGTGCTCCCCAAAGGTGGCTTTAGATAGTTGCCCCTTGGGGAGTCCAATTTGTGATGCAAATTGTATTTATTGCAATTTAAATGCAATGCCACATCTTCTTCTGTACCTGCACATGGAACAAATAAGTGAGTGAAAAATGGTACTTTTCTCCTTTCTGCAACATTTCTATGAGTGTGCACATGTCTGGAGCATGGTCCCCTTCTAATGTATGGGTGATTACATGCATGCATAACTATAGATGTAGATAGATAATTGGTTATCATGTATTTCTTAGATCCCTTGTATCTAACCCATATCTCTCCTTTTGCAGGTTTTGGATCAAACAGGAGCATACTAGAGTCACACCCAGGTCAACACCTCTTCCTCTCTTTAGGAAATGTTTTGTACCCTGTTATTTATGTTTATTTTTTTTATGTATGTATGTAGTTAGCCATAGATATTTAGGAGTTGGCTATGCTCACGACCTATGTGAGCTCTGATAAATGCTTTACTTTCCTTCTGCACATATTTGTCATTTATGCTCAAAATCTGAATATGATCCAATATATATACAATTTCATTCATTGGATAGCTTAGTTTCATTCTTTCCTTCTCATGTATTTTCCGGATCACTAATAATGTGCAAACTACGTTATCTTAGCAACTCACCTAGTAAGTAGGCTAACAATCTTAACTAATTGAATGAACATAAAAATTGGGTAACAATACTCATTGGATGTGAGTATCTATGACTTTTTTCTTGGACGAAGCAACCCTGAACAAGCTCCACGTGAAGATTATTGCATTCTTTGCACAAAAAGTATGAGGAATCTTCTCGAATGGCTTCATGAATTCAAATTTGTATATTTTATTTGCATTGTTTTTTTGCTCTATTGGTGAGCCTTACACCATTAGTTGTCCATGCAGGTACAAATTATAGCTAAAGTCATTGCTTGATGATGTCCTTGCAGTTGTGGGTGATTGTGCAGATTAGAGCATTCCAAGTTCAAATTGTTGCCAGATACAAGTCTGGGCTAGTTAAGGGGGTGATGTGAAGCTTGCAAAAGATCTCTGTGATAGACCTTAGCGTATTTTCTGATGTATGTGGCCATAACCGAGAAGGCCTTACATCTCGGCATGTTTGATGTAATTTCATGTTATTGAAGAATCTGAATTGATATTGATTATATCTTTTTATGTTATGGTTTCCGCTATTGTTCTTGTTGTTGGCTGCAATTCTAGACATCTCTTTTGAGATCTCTCCGGCCTTGATTGCATCACATAAGGACATAAGGAGGTATGGGGAGCAGTGTACAATTTTCCTAAGAGCCAAGGGCACATCCTCCAATGCTGGTTTATACCAACCTTTGCCAATTCCCAATAGACCTTGGGAATGTGTAAGTATGGATTTCATAGTTGGTTTTCCCAAGACTACATTTGGTTTTGACAGTATATATGTTGTTGTAGATAGGTTTAGAAAGACGATTCATTTCATACCTTGCAAAGTGAATCATGATGCCAGTCACATAGCTCACATATTTTTTAAGGAAGTGATTAGAATTTATGGCCTACCAATCAGTATAGTATCAGATAGAGACACAAAATTCATGGGACACTTTTGGAAAACCTTATGGAAAAGGTTAGAAACTAATTTGTCATTTGGGTCTGCTTACCATCTACAAACTGATGGGAAAAATGAAGTTGTGAATAGAACACTTGGAAACCTCTTAAGGTGCTTGACTAAGGAGTATGGTAAATCTTAGGATCAAGTGATTCATCAAGCATAATTTGCTTACAATGACACTGTGCATAGGACAACAAGGAAGAGTCCATTTGAAAAAATCTATGGAATGCATCCTAGGGGTGTGTATGAGTTAAGAGATCTCAGAGATATGGAAGGGAGAAGTGGAAATGTTGAAGACTTTGCATAGTCCATGAAGGAAGTGTATGAACAAGTGAGGAAAACTCTTATTGAGAACACTTTGAAGATCAAAGACAAAGTTGATGTTAGGAGAAGAGATGTACAGTTTGAAAAAGGGGATTGGGTCATGGTCCATTTGAATAAGGCCAGACTACAGAAAGGAGTGCCAAGAAAGCTATAAATGAGGAGAATTGGTCCTGGTCAGATCATAGCTAAGTATGGGAACAATTCCTATAAGGTAGATCTACCCAAGGACATACCACTATCTCATGTTTTCAACATAGCAAACTTGGTACAATATAAAGGTCCCTATCCTAAGGAAGGTGATAAGGTTCTTGATGTGGAGGAGATGTTAAATGATTTAACATTACCTTCCCCACCTAAGCCTACAACAAAGAAAGTATTGGATACAAGGATTGCCAAGAGGACCAAAAAGAAGAATTATATGGAGTATCTGATCAAATGGGCACATATGCCAGAAGCAGAGGCTACTTGGATACTTGAAGGTGACTTGAAGAAGCTGGGAATTGATTTTTCACTCCTTTCACTTGATGTGACTTAAGCTCTTCTCATTTGGGGGAGAATGGTGCAAGAGCACCTAGGGGTTAGGTAAGATTAACCCTCAAGTTTTGGCTTGGAAGACCTTCTCAAGGTCATGTGAATAAATAAGGTTGTTTTAGGAGTTTTGTAGCTGAGTTTTGCAATGTTGTGTTTTGAATGTGATCAAATGTGTCAAAAGACCCTATACATGCTTTGTAAGCCAAATATGGAAAAATGTGAGAAATGACACCTAGAGTGCAAAAAATGACTTAATTTGGTTTTAATTAGGTCTAGGGATGCTTAGACGTCATTTGGAACCCATACATTGGGTCAATGCAATGTAAGAAGGAAAAATGTACAAAAGTTGTCAAAAGTTGCTCGGGCAACTTTTGCAACTTTTCAATGTTACATGACAACATTTGGACAAATCTTGAAAAGTGCCCAAAATTGGTTAGGGTTTGAAATAGATAGTTGCAACATGAAAAGGAGACATATTTAAGAACTTTTTGAGCATTGTACTGAGGTTGGATTAGTTTTGACACATTTTCCAAGAAGAAGTACCTGATAGTTTTATGAGATAACTGCATTTTCTTGCATTTGTGTTGTGTTTGAGTTTAATGGATTGAATCTACCAATTCTTCATTGTAGTTAGTGAGATTTAAGTGTTTTATGGTGTTGGGAGCGATAGTTTAGTGTTTTTGTTTTGATTTTTCACTTGTAAATAATTTTGTCCCTGATTCTGAGTCTCTGGACATGACAAGGTTTGTATAGCAAACATGACTCCAATTTTGAAGTTCCCACCATGGTAAACACTTGAGCCTTGGGGGAATAAAAATGGAGTCATTGTACATAGGTTTTATTTTGATAGGAAGTTGGAAGTTGTATTTGTGATTTTTAATCTCTTTCCCTAGGCAAGCTCCTCCATAGCCCGACTAGGAAGCAAGAGTATCAGAAGAAGATAACTTGCAGGAGTGGATTGAATGGTTCAATCCAATACCTTGGCATTGCTGAGAAGACCCTTACAAAGATTGGGTTACGATTTGGAGGTGTCTTGAATCCAACTGATTGGATTTCTAATGCAAAGAATCAAGACTGGTTCATTTCCTTGTAAATTGACCCAGTTAGGATTTGATGGTGTACAGATGGTCAAAAGGACCAAGACCTGAAAAATCTTGAGCCTTTTTCCCAAAAGGGTGTCTGAATCACCAACTTGTTAAAGGGGTTGTGTAAGAATTTTGTGAAAGAAAGCCAAAACCATGAAAAATAGGGCTAATTGTGACCTACTAAGCTAGTAGCCCTTTAAAGTAGGAAATTTGGAAAGCGATGGAGAAATGAACCAAGGACCATTGAAGAAGATGGATTTGTGGGTGAAATTACATTGTGTACATGCCCTGGACTCCTGCAAGGTAATTCTAGAGGGATAGTACATTGGTGTTTGAGCTTACTTTGGTGAATTCAATCAAAGGGGTAGTAGTTTAAGCACTTGAAATTGGTAGAGGAGCTTAAGAGAGAATAGGAGGGATTTGAGTTGAAACCTCCTAAGAGAGTAGGGGTTCTAGGTGAGTAAGAAACCCTAAGAAGTCCTTAAGGGACTGGAGTAGAACTAGGTGTAGTTGTAAGGAGAGAGAGCCTCCCTATCAGGTAGTGGTTGTTTGTCCCTTGTTGCTTCTACGTCTCTTAGGCATATTCAGGTTTGCTTCTCTTTCTATCATGAGTTGTTCCTTTCGATGTGCCTTCTCCTTTGCTCATTTTTCTTTCTCCACAACTACTCTCACTCTTTGTTCTTGTCTCTATACCCTTATTATTTTGATGCTATCGTGTTTGCCTCTCTTTCAACTTTCCTCACCCTCATCTACTCCTTGCATTGTGTATTTGTAGACGTCCAAAATCGTCCTTATATTAATCTAATTAATATTCCCATAACATTATAATTAATTTTAATTAATTATAGTTGTTATATTCTTCTATCTATTTAATTAAATTTATTTAATTAAATATGATTCATCTCCTAATGTATTTGAATCTAATTTAAATACTATCCCTTTAATGTATTAAATCTTATCTAATACATTATCCCTCCATAAATTCCCTTTTAAATAAATTGTAAATTTATTTATTCCCTCACATTTCTAATATTCTTCTAAACCACAATTAATTCAAATTTAATTTGGATTAAATTAATAAAACCTATTAATTCTACCTAGAAACCTACCCTACTCTACCTATTCCTCTTAATAAACCTACTTCCTCACTTAAACACACACTAATCACACTTAAAGTGTGATTCCTACACCTTTTAGCACTAATAGAGTGCTCACACATGTGTGAGCAACTCCTCAAAAAAGACGCCACCAACTTCCTTAAAGGCAACCACCTTCTTGTCCCCCACTCCACTCCCCAAGGGTTGCTCACACATGTGTGAGCAAACCTTGAGCCTCTCAAACCTTAAAGGTTAGAGTTGACTTTTGCATGGCTTGTTCTTTTGCCCTTGTGTCCTCTATGTGGCATCTATGTGGATGCCACATATGATCCACCTCATTCAAATCCTTCCTTTCCCTTCAAAAAATCTATAAATAGAGGCTCTTGCCAAGAGCAAACCATCTCTCATTTTTGCATTGTTATCATGCCATTTTAGTTCTAGAGCACTTAGCATTTTTCATAGTAATATTAATTCTAGTTCATGTTTCTTGCATTTTGAATCTAGAAATCACATGCTAGGATAATGAAATGAATCTAAAATAGTTTTTGTTCATCTTGCATATCAATCTAGATTAATCTTTACATCTATATCATCATTTGTGATGGCTTTGAGACAAGTTCCTCATACTTGTTCTTGAAGCTTTTCACTCTCTTAGTTGCATTTTTAGATCAAATAGTGGGATTAAGTTTATTGTGTTGGGAGAGCACACCCACAGTAATCTCTAAGAGAAAATCAACAAGGCATTGGGTGTTCTTGTTTGGCTCATCGGAGGTTGTGGTGAAAGCATTTGTTTTGGGATTTCATTTTAAACATGCTAACCCCTTTTGAATCTTGTTTTCTAATGGCTAATATTGATGTTTGCATGTTTTAGTGTTGTCCCTTGCAGGTACACTTTTATCACATACATTTTGGCACGCCTGGTGGGACCCACGTCCCTATTTTCCTTAAACTTTTTGCAGATTTCCCGCGGATCAGAATATTCACACGCAGACCCATCTCCGCTCTGGAGTCGCCATCTTCGCAGATTATCATCTGCGCAGATCACCATCTGCGCATCAAATCCGCCGTCTCCGCCTGTTTCAAAACAACTTGTTAAACTGTCTTTTAAAACTGATTTTTATCAACTTCAAGTGTTTTTAATTCTTAGTTTTCTGACAGGGATAGACTTTTTAAGGGTTAAATGCTGTTAAAATTGATAAAAATATCATTTTTCAGATTTAATAAGTTTGTTTGTTTTATGTGAAAACCTCACTGTTTGTTTTCTGTCGTTTGTGCAAGTATTCTGACGTCTCCGCAGATCACCGTCTGCGCAGATCACCGTCTGCACAGATCACCGTCTGCACAGATCACCGTCTGCAAAACTCTGCCGTCTACGACTGTTTTCTAGAACTTATGTTTTTTAACACATTTTTAATATTCCAAAACTACTAACCAGTGCATTGCAGGTTCCGTGACTTATATTTTTGAGAATGTTAATGAAATTGTATGTTTAAACACATTGTTTTGGATACAAATTTGGTAAAATGAACCTCACCAAATATTGAATGCATAAGGGAATGAACATCACACAATCTTGAATGACATAAGGCAAAAGAACACACTTTACAAGCTTTTTATTTGCTGAGTGGGAAATAAATTGAACATGTATGATTAATCACACTACTGTGTCTTTTGTTTAGATAGAAAACACATAGTTTCTCTAATTAGGTTCAATTTGGAAAATGAACTCTTCTTAGTGTGTTTGAAGAAGTGTTTCTCAACACTTCTTTTTGAGCTATTTGTCATAGATTAAAATCTCTTAATTTAAGTGATGCTTTGATTAAATTATAGTCATATCCTCTCCCCTCGCCTTCGCGGATCTTGGGTGAAGAGAAAGCTTAGCTTAATCAAGCCTCTAGAGAGGCCTGTCTAGAGGGAGCGCTTCCCCTTTAGAGGACGACCTCAAACCGGTAATCCCTTCGGCCGGTATAGAAACAAGGTGCGACCCAAAGGTCCGCTTTATCACTACAAGCTCAGGCGGGTCGTGTTCAATGGTAGTCCATACTGAGTGAATAACCCTCAGCATACTGGCATGGTTGAACTAGAGACTTAAGTGTCTCATGCCGTACAAACCGATTGTGGGGACGCCATGAAATCTTACTAGCAACCATAAAGTAGTAGCCTACCCGGTTCACCTCCAAACGGTGACTTATTATAGTGCAAGGGGAGGAAAGAATCTTCCCCCAAGATTCCCATCATACGTGTCCCAGGGTATTGTATTGCGAAAGAGATCTTCGTAGCACGACGACAATACCTGGCAAAAGGCAAAAATACGGGCGCCCTTCCGGGGGTGACATGTTGTATGAGCTGAAGGACTACCAAGCAATGGGCCTATAATATTTCATGCGAAGCCAAATTCCTTAGGTACTTACTGCTTGAACTGTCTTTTCGATGTGCTAGACCCAGTAAAAAATATAAGTGGTTTGAAAGAATCATTTGAACATACACAATCAGAATACTACAAACCTAGAATAAAATCGCCAAATGTCACTTATGATTGTATCCCTCAAGGTTGCTTTGTCCCTTGTTGGATTGTTTTGAGATGTGTGTCTATTATTTTCTGGTTTGTGTGTTTAAAATCAGTCCTTGCCATCGAACAATTTGTCCAAAATTAGACTGAACATCAAAGATTTGCCCAGAATTTCAACACACTGCCTTAGTCTCAGTCAGCCGTCTCCGCTCTGGATCCACCGTCTGCGCAGATCGCCGTCTGCGAAGACTGCCTTCTATGTCTGAGACTGTCGTCTCTGTTAGAAACAGTGACCTTCAAAAATTGACCAAGAGTATCAAAATTTGACCATCTACCGAACTTTGAAGCCTTTTGTCATAATTCATTCACCTATTTGGCCAAAATTTATTTTTTCATGACATGACCAGTTTTAAGAAGCACAAGAAGGCCAAAATTCCTAAATCTTCAGTCCTTAGAGAGCAAAAGGAAACCACCCGTAAATCCAAGGAATTCCAGCACATTGCAACATTTGTCAAACAAGGAATCGAACATCGTGAGAAACTTGACAAAATCATTTACAACAATACCGTTTGCAAGTTCATGGCCAAGTTCTCACTCAATAGATCTTTTATCACTCTTGAACAATACGATTAGGAAACACCTGACTCTTGGATCATTTTTCCATTTCTTTCATCATCATCATTCATCCTTCCTTTGGAGCATTGGATCATAATCAAATCAAATCAAATCCTTAGGTTGAAAGACCTTAATCAAAGTATTGTTGACCTTCATCCTCAAACAAACACAATATTGCTTGTAGACCATCAGTCCATCTCAAGTAATTTAAATCCCTTAGTAATATCTTGTTTTGCTTGAGATCACGAGTCCATCTTCAAGTAGATAGATATTTCTCTAAATCCCTTTGTGTTTGTATTATCATAAGGTTTAACGTGCTTAGGTTTTGTCTCAAAAAAACCTTTAAATCAATCAAATCAATCATCAAATCAATCAACCCAATCAACCAATCAATCATTCAATCAATCAAAATCAATCCAATCAGATCAAAGATCTTTGATCCAATTCATCTTCCACATCTCCTTATCTTTCGTTCTTCTACCATTGTATGGTTGTCACTCAATCCCAAGCCAGAAACATGAGGAGAACAACGTCCAACACCAATAATGAGGAGAATCCATTTGCCACACAATACTTTTAGGGAAGTGGGGTACAACCTGAGGAAGTGGCTGAAGAAACTGAATTAGTAGACCAAGACGAAAGGCCTAATCAAGTGATTGACTTCCTTAGAGACCCCTACAATTTGGAAATGGTTGAGAAGGCCAT
>MU228077.1:889995-916010 GCA_018584345.1 Thuja plicata
TTAATTAAAGTGCTAGGACTTTATAATTAAATTAATTCAATCATAGGGTTTGTTTAGCCAATAGATATTTAGGAATTAAATATAATGTATGATTAATGTAGATTTAAGATTTTCTACATTTGACACTCAGATCAAATAGAGTAAGTTAAAACTTAGAATTGTTTACTACAATAAGACTTTGATGATCTAGAAGAGTGACAAAAACAACAAAATTGGTTAGGGTTGCAAGATGCCAATTTTAAGATGTTACACCCTCAACGTAATTTTTTTTAGAACCAAATATGACAAAAGCATCACGATTATTAAACTCCCTAACGACTAATGGGTACTTTCCCTAGCGACTATGCAATCTTCTATGAAAAAGTACAAATTGCTCCGTAGAAAACCCTAAGAAAGTCGTTGCAAATAGAGACACTACAATCCTCTTTGAAGAGAAAGTCCCGAGCAATATCAAAATAGAGATAAGATTGGTGGTGGGGCCAAGCTGCTGTCATTCCAAAACTGGTGCATCCTTAGCACATATCCTTCCAAGAAGATATTTTAGAAAAGAATGGCATCATATCTGTATGCTTTATTTACCCCGCGTTTCCGGAATTATCTAGAAATTCGGCTTTCATGAACACCTTTGCACGGCACAGCGTATAAATTCATTTCATCTCCAGGAGTCTTGTTGTTCAATTTCTATCATTCAATTAGGGGAAAAGAGGCCAAACAAGAAGCAAACGCGGTTTTGAAGAAACAGATCGGCGGTTTTCATCGATACAGAAGCGGTTTTTTTCGAAGCAGCTCGAGGTTTTTCATACGTAGTGATTGTGTTGGATGATTGCTTTGTAGTCTTTTTTTCACTAACTTTTTGTGTGCTGGTTTTTTCTCTAGATCAGAGGTACTCATGGTTTTTTGTTTTCTTTCTTCGTGATTTATCTATGTTTAAGTTTCCTTTTACGGAGAAAATCTCTTTTAAAACAGGGGATATGCAGTCACTTTCTTTTTAATAAATAATTCATACAAAATCAAGACAGCAAAAATTATTCAGATTATACTCAGTTCAAGAATTTAGTGTTTTCGTAAAAAGTTAATTTCTAGTGAAAATGGGAATTTAGTCTCTCATTAGTATATGATACAAAACAGTAAACCCTCGAGTTAAAATCCTCTCAAGGGGCGACTTTGATGATGATACAATTTTGAACGCCCTCTAAATTAAATTGATCTGTAGGATCTGTCGATCTATTAGGACTTGCACACTAGAGGACCCGTTAAAGTGTATAGGCAGTGTAATTTGTATAGAATCGGCTGGTGTGATACTAGAGTTGTGCTATGCTCTTAGCTTTATACTCTTCCCACCGGAAGCACCTTAGAAACAATTTTTGCAATAGAAGCAGGCGCACAAAGAAATAATTTTCTTTGTTCTAATTCAAAGAAATAATGAATTTTCTACAGCACATGGCTTAAATTTATGGAAACTGCGGTGAATGTTGGTTGGAATAAACTAGCTCCATGAAATAATTATCGTTGTTCCAATACAAAGAATTAATGACATCAGAAAGAATGCTTGTATTAGACTAGATCCTTGAGATTTTTTTGTACAGTTTTTCCTTTAAAAATAGTTGGACGAAGACTACTGAACAAGAAAAAATTGGGAGCATCTCACAAATATGAATGAAGTCGAGTCTTGAGAACAAGACTGACATCAAACTCAAACATGTTACGCAATCAGCAATATTACTTCAATGCCAGTTTTTCTAACTTGGATGTCATGAGAGGTATTAATTGTCTAATATCAAGATTCAAAACAACTGAATCAGAAATCAGCGTTAGATGTGGGTGCTCATAAAAATCATCATCTATCATTCACTGACATTATATGGTATAGATAGATTATAAGAATCTCAAGGAGTGCAACTGGCACTTAGCACGAAAAGTATGCTGGCTCTTTGACTCTTCAAAAAATGAATTGTTAGGAAGCAGAAGCATCCAAGTCAGCTAGCTATGGCTCTATAGTACACCACACAAGATTTGTTGCCTGTTGTAGTTATTTTGTTTGTGCAAAAAAAGGTAAAATTTGAAATGCACGCAAACTAATTCGTCATTATTTGATGACAATGGTTGTCTTTTATTGAGCAGATGGAGCATGTACTCCTAATCCACCCAAATTATGACTAATTGGCGACCCATGGATTCAAAGAAGAGAGTTAGAGTTATAAATCTAACTTCAAGATTGAAAAATATTATTTAAAAAATGAACAAATTCAAATTTAGAGAGCTGGATGGGAAATTATTAAAAAAAATAAAGGTTAGTGAGAAGACTTTGATTGCTGGAGGCTAAAGTGTTGGTGTCATGCCCATAATTTAATATGAACATGACGCACCAACTAACAATTTTATTTTATGAACAATGTTATGTAACTCTATAAATGTAGCTAGAAGGCCCTGCTGATGAAGGGAATCCAAGTACTGTAAGTGTCTATACTAGCTGTATCACTGAACAATCCACTGCCTGAAACAAAATAGAATCTGATCCACTCTATGGCACATCAAAATCATCTTCAACCCATGCAATATGGTTAACCCATAGGCAAGTTTCCACATATGGATCACCATTGGATCCATAAAAAGGTGGAGATGGGGAAAAGCGCTCCCATTTGACAGTGAGGGCTTTGTGGTGCCTCACCTTAACCTAGGTGGAATGAGGGGCACACAGTAGCTCACCTCGCCCAAGGACTATGAGCGCTTGTGGTGCCTCACCTTACCCTAGGTGACAGTTGGTGTTTGGCTATGGAGGTATCAATTGTGAGCATCTTTATTATACTTGCCATGGATATTGGGAATACTTTGGCCATTTTATTGTATAGAATAAACAAATTCAGTTGTGACTACATCCTCCAAATTAGGACTAAGGAAGATTTTAGCAAATACTAGTTTGTACCTTTGCTAACTTCCACATCTGTATATTGTGCAGCCATCTTCAGTAAAGGAAGGATTTTAATGTTGGAATATATTGTTAATTGTGCAGGGGCAAAAAGATACAGTGGTTGATCATTTTGTTTCTGTGCTCTATAAGAATCGTGTGCATCTATTTGAATAAAATTTCTCTAGGTCCTTTCTTATTCTCATTTATGATGGTCTTTATCTTCTCAATCATTGAGTAGATGCCATCATATACCTCTCCTAGGCATGGCTTATTATTGTCAGTACTCAGTATAATGAATCGTATTTGTGAAGGGTCTCGTAAAACTAAGAATATTTCACACAATCTGATCATGTGTCTTCTAAGGTCATTTATTTAATATCTGATGGTCTTTTATTGCTAAATTGTTTCCATAGTAAAAAAACAGTTTGATGATTGCCTTGTTCAAAAGTGCCTCTCGCACCTTCACAAGTTGTCTTACAAGACAATCCTTTGGGAGATGAATCGTGTGTTATTAACTTGTTTAAAAATTGTATTATTTTAAAAAAAACATGGAAAACATACTTAATTGGACATTTGTGTTGTATTCGTTTGACTGTATGAGCTTATACATTTGACACCACATTTACTGCGAATCTAATTATATTTACCACTACTTGGAACTTACCATTCAAATTGAACATGTTTTAATGATGGTGAATTTGAGTCTACTTTGAAGTGGGGTTGGAAAATGGAGCTAGAAAGGTTGGCCCATGGACCTAGAACAGGCCACCATTTTAATCCCTCTGACAACAAGCTTGTAAAACAACACATTCCAAACAAATTGAAACAACAAGTATTTTTCTTACCCATTTAGATGTAGAAGAATGAGAAAAAATGCAAGAGGTTTGGTTTTAGAAGAAAAATCGAAACAACTTACCTTCAGTACAAACATTCATCCATGATCTCCTTGGCAATGAATGGTCTCTTGCATGAGTGTAGGAATAGCAGTTCAACTGTTCTGAAAACTTCAATGATCTATCTTCATCTCTACTTTGCAATAACAAGCAAGAAAAAAGGTTCAGCAAGTGTATTTTCTTTGAATCTTTTGTTTTTAAAATAAAAGTTTGTTTCTGTGGTACAAGGTCTTTAGAGGTCAATTTTTCCTTCAGGGTTTTGTTTTAGGTTGGATAGCTTACCTAGGAGGTCCAAAAGAAGGGAAGAAAAAAGGAAAATAGAAAATTTATTGGGTTTTTTCCCAGGTTCTCTGCAGGTATTATGAAGCAAACCTGGGTTTCCTTGCTCACACAGGGTACCTGAACTAGGACTTGGATACAGGCTGCTGTGGGTCTGTACAGGTAACAGAGCTATGAACTTGATACAAATAAATCGATTTCCAAATTTAACAATGCTAACAACCAGCTCACATGAGCTACGCAGCTTCAAGGGAAACAAACTAGAACCAACTAACATGGAACTATATAACACTTGAAAACTTTTAGGTAACTAAAAGCAACAAAATTCCTAAACACAAAATTAGATTAAGTGATTAGACTTGAAAGAAAATTTAAAAGTGAACAACACAGAAAAGATGGCTGGTAACTATTTTTACTTTAAAAACTAATTATAGGTGAAGTATCCTTAAGAAGAAAACAAAGAATCAACTCGCATCAAACATACAAAATTATAGAAGTAGATCCGAACATACGTTAGAATCTGTAGGTAAGTAGATTCAAGTAGAATACAAAAAAGTCATAGATGGATATACCAGAAGCCTGTGGGGAATCGTGTACATGTAAAGGGTCTTACATACAATATGCATGCCTGCAGAATAAAATATGTGAGTAGTCTGCACTTAAAATAAAATAGAAGAAGAAACATACTACGTACTCTTTTAGGCACACAGATGTTTGCAGACACAATCAAGATAATCAAACAATTTTTTGAGAATATTTTCGTAAGTTTGACACTCGTAAGAACTATCATTTTGTTGAGAATATTTTCAGAAGATGACATCAAAGAACAATCATTGGTAAAAGCCAAAAGGAAAGAAACATTAATATGTCCTACATATAAATTTGGTTATGAACATTTCTTCATTTACAATGGACACACAGATATTATGCATGGTGAAGCATTTCTCTTTAATATCAAATATGTTATACTTATAGTTGGAGCCATTAAAAGGTTAACTAATTTTTGAAGTTGTTGGATGTTATATAGATGAATAACCTTTTTTCTCGTCAATTTCTATTAATGTTCAAATTTTCTTTTGGAAGCTTTTCTTTTGAGCACAACTTTTCTGATGAAAGTGTAGATTCTGATTTAAGTAATTTTTAAAATTTAAGTATTCAAGTGATCAGTGATATCTGGTATCTCCATTATAAACAACTTGGAATCAATGCAAATTGCAAACGAATACAGTGATCATCAGGAAACAAGGTCTTTTTGAATGTAATTTGTGTTCTCTATATTGGAGAAGATGCTTCAGTTTTTACAATTAGAATAAAAAGGTTGTATTTAATGAATCTGGCAACTTGAGTGTTTGTTGTGTTTTTAATATTTTATATGTTTCAGCCTTTAGGTGATATTCAATATGTGTATTGCCAAACTTGCAATTGAAAACTAATCCATAACGTGAAGTTACATATGTAGTATTATAGTATAATACATATGGAAGTAGATTGCACCATGTTACTCTGATCTGATGTCTGGATTCTTTGATGATAAAGATATGTGTGATCAGCCTGGGTGAAAAGATTTTTTGCATTTTTTTTGGGTATGCTCCTTGTCAATAATAGTTATGAACAGAGGGTGCATTTGGGTGTTTTTGTCAACGCATCCAAGTTTCACTTAAAGTAGATATTTATCATTTATGTTATTATTAAGACATGGAATTGAGAGCAATTATATTAGGATTTATACTGTAAAGGTCATGAGAGTTACAGAAGTATAAAGATACTAGGGTAATAGCAGGATTTGTTAATCCAAAAGAGAATCACAGAAAGGAAACAGAGAGCTTTTAAGTTTGAGGAGTGAAAGCTTCTGATTTTAACTCTTTCAGTGTAGCTTTGTTGGTTAGGATAAAATGCCATAAACAAAGAGAAAAGTAAGAGGGGAGAATCCTGCCTTCAACACAGTTTTGTTTGTGCCTGTTAGGGGTTAACTGATGAATATAAAACCTCATCTTAATCAATAAGATGAAGTCACAGGAAATATATGTATTCTGTCTGTTCCTTCCCTAAGAGAAGAAATCTTTAATTGTGAATTTACAAGGCATGTCCTCTTGTAAGGCTTTATGCATTGTAAATGCTCATAACTTGGCAAGATTTTCAGAATATCCTGTTGGTTGTTTATCAGCTTCAATGCCCTTTAATGTGTTCTGAAACATTTGATATAGCAAAACGCGAAATTTTCTGTGGTACTAAACAAGAAAAATCAAAAACAATTTATTCTTGTACCCATGTGTTTAGAATCTTGAGATGCAGGTTTTCAAGTACACAAAGCATTCAACAAGTGGATGGGCGAAAAACTCCCTTCCAGGTCACCACACCACACTTGAGATTGCAAGCAGAAATAGCTCTATCTAAGTGCTTATAATGTAGCAGTCCACAGATTCCCCCTTTCCTCACAATGGTTAACTTTGTTTCTTGCCTTATCTTGATTTTTTGTTTTTCCCGTTCTTCATGTGCTTGATCTGTTTCTTCTCTTTTATTTCACCAGAAACGGAGGTCCTGCCTCTGGTCTATTGCATTTGGGCAGATTGCCTTGATTTCTTTAGGTGTGAGACTGCATCAAGTGACCGTGCGGCAAAGTTTATGTTCCTGGACTCAAACAAATTAGTGTCAAACTGCAACCTGACAACTCTTCAAATTTGTAATAGTGAAGATTGATTCAGGAGATGATTGAGTTTCCAGTTGGACTTAAATTGTTATGCATGTTTTATCATCCATCGAAATTTGGATGAATGAAGATGTTCACGGTTATGCTTTGATTTTATGCTTGCTGACTTGGATTGCTATGCAACACTGTGGTCAGAGTGGGGCAGTTCAAAGAGATTTGGCCGGAGTTCTTAGATGGATGTTGACCAATGACTGCAATGTTGGAATTTATCTAGAACTGGAAGACTTACTTCAAAATACTTCTTATGCAGGTACAGGACCATGAGCAATGTCTCCAAGTATGGAAGTTCTTCCTGAACATTTGGTCCCAAAAGGATGTGACGAACCTATAGAACTTGTCTCAACTTCAAAAATGAGGGAAGAAAGTCTTGAAAAGCTAGATGAAGGATATGGGCAATATGGGTGAGTAAACCACTCTATTTGTGTGAATTTTTATATATATCTATACGGATACACTCTAAAGTTTAGCCTACACTTTTTCATTTTGATATATGCAAATTATAAATAAGACAAGAAACTACTAGTATCTACAACATTTGATACAAGTCCTATATATCCCAACTGGTTTACTGGTCAAATATAGAGTAAGTTGCACAATTGTTGGTGGCTAACACATTTATATCAACAATAATAATTTGATACCTATAAAAAATGAGGTAGTGTATGCCATTATTTGTAGTGGTATAGCATTGGTCCTGTAGCTAATGAAATTAACTACGAAGTTAGGAAGAACTAATTAATTCTTTAGAATTGAACCTGTTTGTTTGTTGAATTCTTGTGGTTCTTATGGATTTATGTGTCCTCCATACAAAGAAATCAAATATCATGTCTTAGTTGCTTCTATTAACTACAGTTAGCATGAATTTGTAGAGCACTTAAACAATGTTCATTTCATCTTTCTGTATGAATTAGTAGTAAGTACCAAACTTAATACTGCTTTATCTGTCCTGTCAATGACAGTTGTTCTCATTATAGACGGAGGTGTAGTATCAGAGCCCCATGTTGCAATGAGATCTTTGATTGCAGACATTGCCACAACGAGGCAAAGGTATAGTCTTTCATGTCTGTTTGTAAATGGCTAATATGATCTCGCCTATTCATTCTATGAATTCAAAATTTTACTGGTTCAAAATGATTTTACAGAATGTTATGGATATTAATCCAGAAGTGAGTCATGACATTCCTCGTCATGAGGTGCAGTAGGTAATCCTCTTACTTCATTTGAGTGAACTTTCTATTCGAGTTAAATTTAGCTTTGCACCTTGTACATTATTTGCAATTGCTTTATATATGGGGCTTATCTGTAAGTTACAATGTTTGTTATTGCTTTTTCAGGTTATCTGTTCAATATGTGGCACTAAACAAGATGTAAGTGTCCAACCTTCGGTATAATTTTTGTGGGCTGATAATAAGATGTGCTTTTAGGAAGATTTCCTAACTTGGTAAATACCTTTTGACATTTTAATGAATTCAGGTTAAGCAAATATGTGTGAACTGTGGTGTGTCTATGGGCAAATACTTCTGTGAGATTTGCAAGTTCTATGATGATGATGTAAGTCCACTGTGCACTTATTATTTGTCACGTAGTTTGATTATTATTCTTCAGAAGTCTCGAAAATTGCTCACCTGTTATATTTGGGAATGTGGTTGGGGTATGGGCTGAACATGTCATTGTTGATCTTTCAGCTCTCAAAACAGCAATACCACTGTGATGGCTGTGGTATTTGTAGGTGAGTTTCTATCACATATTATCTCAGATTCCATGTATTTTGGGTGATTATTGTTCAAGCATGTGATTTTCTTAGGACTAAAGGTTTCTACTTTCTGGTAATTACTTTTCTACAGAACTGGGGGACGAGATAATTTCTTCCACTGCTACAAATGTGGTATGTATATTGTAAATGAGAATAGTTTGTTCTCCATTTCTTCATCTCATGACTGGACTTGTTCATGGAAATCACATCTTTAACATAAGGATGTATTATATCCTGTGAGTCTCACAATATCTATCCCTTTGTTTTTAAGGTTGCTGCTATTCAGTTGCATTGAAGGATTGCCATCCTTGTATAGAAAGAGCAATGCATCATAACTGCCCAGTTTGCTTTGAGGTGGGTTGTATGGATATCTCTTTGCCTGTGTATCTGATTACATAAATAGAAGTTGAAATAATCAAGTGATGAAATTGTAATATACGTCATTTGAATTTCTAATATCTGAAACCTCTGTATCGATTTATTCATTTGCAGTTTTTGTTCGAATCTACAAAGGATATTAGTGTACTCCCATGTGGCCATACCATTCATATGGACTGTCTGAAGGAGATGCATCAGCATCTGCAGTAAGTTTCAATTGTAATTTTCAGGCTTATGTTCTCTTTAACATAGTTGCAAGTCTGGGTTGTTTCATGAGTATTTGTGAAGGCTTTTGTCTATTTTATTTAATTTTATTCATGGAATTTTGCAGGTTTTCATGTCCTGTTTGTTCCAAATCAGTTTGTGACATGTCAAGAGTATGGGAAAAACTTGACGAAGAGGTAATTTCCTAATGTAGTGATATTTTTAATGTACTCTAATATTACAATGACATGGTTTGCCAGGGAAAATATTTGAGGAAAAAATAATATCTGCCATAGTTGATTTATGTTAACTAAAAACTTTTATAATTCCTGCTGTGTAATTGTTAACTGATATGGCATATATGAAATATTCCAGGTTGCAGCAACACCAATGCCCGCATCCTACCAGAATAAGAAGGTATTTTCAAGATGAACTTGGGTTGTCTATGCTTACTTTTCTGAATGAGATCTGGTTTATTCCTGTAGGCTAGACTATAGAACTTGGAACTTGATATAAGGCTTAATATTAATATTTAAGTGTCAGTGCAATTGGATTTACCGTCTTTTGGTAGATGTTTTTAACTCACTTTTTCATTGTAGTCATAGACTAACAAAGAATCAAAACTTTTCTTCATTTTATGTGTTAACGTGTAAATACTTTTAATTATTTACTTTTGCACTGTCTACAACACTTAGTAAAGTGGGTAAACATGTGTTAATGAGAACATTGGTTTTCAACAGGTTTGGATTCTATGCAATGACTGTGGCACTACTTCAGAAGTCAAATTTCACATTCTCGCACACAAGTGTGCAAATTGCAACTCATATAATACACGGCAGACTAGAGGCTGCTCTCCATAAAACTTGCGTCATACAGAATGGCATTGCTTTAATACCTTAACTGTTTGACCTGCCTGAGGTGTATCTTTCTTCCAACATGAAAATCAGTTGAAGTCTGAAATCACACTGTCATGGTGGAGAATGCTTTGTTAGTTTTGCCATGACCATATCTGCTGTAGTGTATGTTGCAATGCATACATTTAAGGAAGTTGAGTTCAAAATTGCCAATGTCCTACAAAGAAGTTTTGCGGCAGAGATGTGTAAGCAGCATTTGTAATATAGGTCTGTGAACATATATTAGGCCTGCTAGAATAACTTGAGAGATTTGCGTTGCAGGTCTAAGAACATATGTGAGACCTACTAGAGAGAAATGCTTAAATATAGTTTTCTGCTATGACAAGCATGCTATGATAGCATAGTATTCCCTGTACGTTGTAAAATATGTCAGCTGATTGAAGAGCATTTGGTTTGTAGATTTGCATGTGCTTGATTCTTTGAAGTGAAATATCCCTTGGTGTTATGCTCGAATCCATGTTGCCTGTTTGATATGTTTAGCTGTTTGCCGAGATTTTGTTTCCCAGGTTTGGCATGGCTGGGTGTGATCATGTTATATAAATATGCCATAATGTACATGGTGGACAAAATTAAATGAAGTTTTGATGAAATGTTGTGAAAATTTCAGCGGGGTGGGCAATGCTAAGTCGAAATGTTGGGTACTGTATATTAAATGTTCCCACAAGTTCTGGAGGATTCCTGAACATTTGTGGACTCCCATCCCACTTAAAATTTGAAATTTTTATTATTTTCCCAAGTAACACGATTCACGGGAGGGTAAGCAAACGATGACATAGGTTATTTCACTTTTGTAGAGAGTCTCCTAGACGCTTAGAATCACTTTACAGAGGTTAGGCCACAATTATGCCAACCAATTTGAAGTGGGCACTAAATAGTACTTCTGAACAAGATAAAAATGGTGGTATGACTTCGTTAAATAATTGCCTGTCCTATGTATAATCTATGTAGCACGCTAGTTGGGTTTAACCAAACTACAAAATAAAGTACAAAATATATTCTTCCTTAGAGAGGCTCACATACAAATTACCTTATATACGCTTGTTTTGTTTAACGTGGAGGATCAAAATGATATTATATACACCTAAAAATGGTCAAAAGTAAATATTAATTAAATTTAAGTTATTTGAATTAATTAAGTAGTTAAATTATTCATTTGATTATATAGTTGATTAAAATTAATTAAATCTAATTTAATAAATTATATATGACTGATTAAATTATTTCCTCCTAAATTTTCTTACCTACCACTATATGACAAAAATAAATCAACCAATGGGAGAAAAGGAAAAAGAGCACATGGATCACAAATAAGTTTTGCTATCTTGACCATTTAATTCTAATTATACCTTGACTTAACTAAACTTACCTTCTACACTTTGGGAAATAATATAAATATGATGTATAGTTAGAGTTAATCATCCATCATCATTTTAGAGCAAGTGCATTATAGTCATTTTCATCATTAAGAGTTGCTATTTTAACAATTTAAGATTAGAAGCATTTAGAATTATAATGTAATGAAGGATTTGCATCATCATTGTAGAGCAAGTGCATTATAGTCATTTTCATCATTAAGAGTTGTTATTTTAACAATTTAGATTAGAAGCATTTAGAATCATAATGTAATGGAGAATTTGCATCATAATTTAGTGTATTTTTTTTATAATTTAGCAGCATTTCATCATAACTCTAGCTTGCATCTCTATTATCTTGTATTCTAGGTTGTCATTTGAAGATAATTACTTGCAATTGAGAGCAATACTCAATTCTAAAATCTTTAGAATGAGAAAGCGATGGAACGTTTCAGTCTTTCATTTCAATGTTTAATTTCGTGTTATCATTTGATTTGAATTGAATGATTATATTAATGTTTCATTATAGGTTTGTATAATTCAATTTACACACAAATTGGTGAGTTATATAATCAAATATTTAATTAAATTACATAGTTAATTGATTTTTTATTTTAATTAATCCAAATGACTTGAATTTAATTAATGTTTGCTTTGACCATTTTAGGTGTATACATTTGCCCCTCTTTGAATCAATATGTCTGTGTAAAACAACGGGAGCAATATGAGCAATTGGAACAAGAGCAACTAGACTAGTTGGGGCAACTGGTTGTCTGTCCTATTTACTCACATGAGGTATGTGAGCTGCCCATACCTGAATTAGCATGTTCCTTTGTCTAGCAGGAGCTTGAACCTGACCACCATCTTGTCTTCAACCCTGACCTCCATCCTGTCCTCCACCTCGACCTCCAGCCTGGTCTCCACCACCATCCATACCTCTGAGTAGCTATGACCACTCCACGTCTGCCTCGAACTACTTGAGTAGCACCACCAACACCCCTACTAGCTCTGCCACCTCAGGGAGCCTTAGCTCTACCTCAGACCCTAGCACCCTTCGTCGTCGAGGTCCACCACCACCATCATCATCACAAGTCATTTGAATTAGTATCATCAATATCAGGCATGAGATTTGTCGGATCTGTGAATTTTGGGAAGTAATGCATTGCAAACCAATGTCCATACTATGTCGTAGTTCCCGCATCCAAAGTGTCTGATCTGTAGTCCCATAGCATAGGATGAAGTCCCTCAATCTCCTCACAAGCAGTCTTGTAATTAGCACATGGTCACCATAATGATCCCTCCGCCTGCACTTAGGCATAGACTGCACGACCATATGGTATCCTCTGTACTCAGCCAAACTGTCATAAAACTCACATGAAGGGAAATATCTCAAGGATAAAGGGAGTACGACCAATCAACCATCATGGCATAAACATGTAAGGAATTGAGAGAGACTCACTTAGTGTGCTTGCACAAGCTTACTAGGACCCTAACTGTTCCTAGTTTTCCCAAGACCCTATTCTTTCTCCTAGGATCTTCCAAGTCCTTACTTAGCTAGTTTAGAACCTCTTCAACACCTCTCTAAAAGATGACAACCATTATGCTTCACTAGGGGTGACTACCAACATGTCTTTCACCACTTCTTTGCCCCTTCTTGGATGACTCCAAGTGTCTTCTTGACTCCTCTCCTTAGCAAGTGTTTGCAGGGGATATAATTCATACTAGACACCTTCTTGGACTTCATTTGATCCCATTAGGATAGGGTATCAATGATTTTACAAACAATTTCCAAACTCTTTTAGAATCTTGGCTTTTAGGCTCTACTAGCCCTATTTGACTAGTTCTTCCCAGTTCTTTCAAAACTTTCCCAAAAATCCCAAAAACAAATATGATATTCAGATATCCTTTTCCAAAACATGAAAGATTTTGTAGGTCTTATGGCTCTAAGGTCTCCGTACAGTGGATTCCAAGAATTAAGGGCAACTAGGGCTAATTGGGTTATTCTGGACCAGTCAAGCGACTTCCGCTTCAAAAAGTAGCCAAATAGATTGGACAACGCCTAAGCTTCTTATGAGGTCTTTGTATAACCCCAATGTTAACAAAACCATTCTTGGTTTCACTATGCAAATCATACCCCTGCATTCAAACACAAATTGATCACTGACAAGCAACTAATCGAATGCACTGGACTCGCCTAGGGCCTGTCATTAAAATTAGTTGAACTTCTTCTCAAAGCTCCTCCCTTCATATTTACACTATACAAGGGCTCCCCTTCGATATCCCTCAAGGCCGTGATGAAATGCACGGTGGGTTCTATGGGGGAGCCATTTTACTCCAAATTGTCCTGATAAAACCAGTAACTAGCTAACTAAGAAAAGAATTTACAAAAATACACTATTGAATACTAAGAAACTTCAAACCAAAACAAAATGCACTCTAACTAACCTAGCTACAAGAATCCAACTCGAGATTGAGTGATTCAATCCATTAAAGAACACTAGTAATAAAAAACAAGCAATAGTGCACAAGAACACAGAATAAAGAGCAACTTCACTAAATTTGAATTTCTTCTCCACATCAGCTCACCTCAGGAAATGTGCCTCCTCGTGGTTTAATATGCTTTCCCCATGTTTTTAGGTGGTTGCAATAACTACCCATCCCCAAACATCGAATGAAATCATTTCTTGACAATGTTGTCATGTAAATTTGCAAAGTTGCAAAAGTTGTCATGACAACATTTTGTCAATTTTGTCAATTTTGCTTCTATCTTAGTTTTATGACCTCAAACCTATATGCAATGATGTAAAAACACCATAGAGGCCATTTTAGGCTCAAATACAATCTTTCCTAAGCCTTTTAGGCGTTTACACCCAAATTCCCAACTTTAGGCTTTCTAACGCACTAAACACTAACATAACCAAAACAAACTAGAGTTGATTGATCCTAGTCTAGTCCACTTAGACTCTTACTCAAGACCTCCTAAGGCCTAAGAAAACACTCGTGACCTGGCTAGGGTCAGTACAAGCCACAACCAAAACTTAAAACTAGGAGTTAGCCTAGGTGCTCCTGCACCAGGAATCTCAACCGGAACCTCTACACATGGCTCACATCCAATATACAGACAACAATAAACTGAATCAAGGTCATCGAGCATGAGTCACCAAAACTCTAATTTTCCCAGATGAGGTTGGACAATAACTCCATGATATGCATAGATGTAAAGTTGTCCCACTGAGCAAACTCTATTTGCAATCGATCTAGTCATCAAGAGATGCTCCCAAGCCCATACTTGTAAAAGCACTACTACTGTAGAAAGTATTGCACTCTGCCTGTACACTAATTGATGCAAGTCATGATATATATGCACCAAAGCACAAGCTCTGCATGCAAATCTACGAGGATGCACAACCATGTCCTCCAGGATCCTACCCCAACCAATGGTAAATTCTCACGCTCTCCTATTTGACATAAAAAATCCACCAATGAAAGCCACCAAAACTTAAGGAAGTGGATCATATCTTTGTCTCATCACTCTCCACTAAATGGTTTGATCACGAATCATGTCATTGCCAAACAATCATCTGCATGCCTCGCCATCATACACTTGGTCGTAATATACAAGCTCACCCATCATTGGAATCCACAAAATGCGATAGACGTCCTTAGGCATGATGGTCATCTCACCCATAGACAAATGGAAGGTGTTATGGTCAGAATGCCATCTCTTGGAAAGTATTGTCAATAACCCCCAGTCCACGCAGAATTGGGGCTTATCAAACAAATACCAAAGACCGCATCTACCAATAACACATCGCTCAGCTTGTGTCAACTCAGGAATCATCTCGAAAGGCGAAGGAAACTAACCTCTCATGTTCTGTTTCCGATAGGAAACCTGTTTTAAAGTCAAACATATGTTACTTAGTCAAATTATTAAGTTGATCATCAAGCGTCAATCAATTATCTTATCATCTACTTTCTCAAGGGAGATTTGCAACAATCCCGTTGAGCGCATCGAATTTCGTTCCTCTAGATCTTAAAGACGGAAAAATATCAACCTATCTATCCTATCGAATTGACATCAAAACAATATCAACTACCTTATTATACTAACATCAAACAAATTGACTTCGAAACATCAAAACATCACCAACCTATCTGAGAAAATCATCATCATTATCACTCAAATTGAGAAATCAATCATCAAAACTGAGTTGGCAATCAAAAACTAAAAAAAAATGTAACTTTTGGGGTATAGGCAACGTTTTATGTTGCATAGGCAACAAAATGCCTAGGCGATGCAAGAAATTGCATTAGCAACACAAAATTATGCATAGGCGGCACAACACATCATAGGCGACATTTTGTTGCATAGGTGATGAAACCAAGGGAAAAGCCTAAATCCGATGCTAAAATAAATGAAAACGACCTAAAAATTCATGAAAATGACGAAAAACAAGACAATGATCGATCACTCACTGCAAGTCCATATGTGGGTGACCTCTGAAAGTGTCTACCCTTCTCAAACCGGTGATCCTAGATCGGTACAACTATCTTCACTGCGAGGGGGTAAAAATGAGCTCAGAGAGGAAAAAAACAAAAGTAAGTGAAAATGAGGGTAAAACAAAATTCACCCTATCAATACCCAATTTTCATATTACAAGGGTTATTTTTACTGAATCTAATCACTAATGAGCCATTTAATTGAAATATTTCACCAAAGCATCATTCAACTCAAAATCCTAAATTGTGAAACAAATCGAAATCAGAATATCATTAAAAATTTGAAAAAATCATGAAAATCACTTAAATCCTTCGATCATCATTTAGATTCATTTCTCAAGGGGCATACTATCATTAGAACGCAAAATCATCAAAATCAAAACATTTTGCAAAGTCAGGGACATTGGACATCAAAAATTCAAAATCGTAATCGAGACATCAAAATCAACTAGAAATCAAGAAATCAGAGTTTCATATCAAAGTTCTAACATCACAAGGGAAACGTCATATCATCAAAATGACTAGATCAACATCTTGACATCAAATCATCACAATCAAACATCGGACATTAGATTTTCTATGAACCAATGTTTTTCACACATTGATTCAAACAAGGGCAAATGTATACACCTAAAAATGGTCAAAACAAACATTAATTGAATTCAAGCCATTTGGACTAATTAAATTAAAAAATTAATTAACTATGTAATTCAATTAATCATTTGATTATATAGCTCATTAAATAATTAAATCCAATCCAATAAATCATATATGACTAAATAAATTAATTCTTTTGAATTAACTCCTAAATTCTCACCTACCACTACATGACAAAAACAAATCAACCAATGAGAGAAGAGGAAAAAGAGCATATGGATCACAAATAAGCTTTTCTATCTCGACCATTCAATCTTGAGAATCAATCTTGTCCATCCAAAGGGGACACATCATCAACCCCTAATCCTAATCATACATTGACTATGGTAACCTAAACTCATCCCTACACCTTGGGAAATCCTATATATAGGATGCATAATTAGAGTTAGTCATCCATCATCATTTTAGGGAAAGTGCATTATAGTCATTTTCATCATTAAGAGCATTGTTAGTTTAGCAATTTTAGATTACAAGCATTTAGAATCATAACATAATGAATGGTTCACATCACAATTTAGTGTTCTTGATCATTTAGCATAGCATTAAGCATCATTTCATCATAAATCTAGCTTGCATCTTCATTATCTCGTATTCTAGGTTGTCATTTGAGGATAATTACTTGTCGTTGAGAGCAATACTCAAATCCTTAGAATTAGAGAGCGATGGAATGCTCATAGTCTTTCATTTTCATGCTTAATCTAGTGCTATTATTTGATTTGAATTGAAAGATTATATTAATGTTTCATTATAGATTTGTATAATTCAATTTACACACACACACACACACACACACACACACACACACACACACACACACACACACACACACAGATATTCATACAANATATACACACACACACACACACACACACACACACACACACACACACACACACACACACACACACAGATATTCATACAATCTATTTAAACATTTTATAAGGTAATTTAAATGCCTTATTTTGAAATTATATTGCAAACTACATTTTTTCCTCTTGATTAAAGTTAATTTCTTTAATTTGGAACATGAAACCTTACATGAATGACGAGTTGCTAAAACATACATCAACGTGTATTGTTGCCCTCCATTATTATGTAACACTTGTCATCCCAGTCTTCATCACAGTTATCAATTGCTAAAGAAAACCTTTTACTTCACCTTAATATGTATAAGGGGAAATAAATAGCATTCACACCACCTTTGTCCCTTGTTAAAGTTCAAAATAAAAAAATTTGGAAAATTAAATACATAGTATTGCAACACAAAAACTCTTGGACGCAGCTAAGCTCCCTACAAAATGCACCATTGACCAACTTTCAAAAACCAGAAAACCTAACAGATTTTCATGAGATTTTCAGCATCTGTTCTTCATGATCTACATATTTTGTGGTTGAAAACCACAAAAAATTTGCAAAAAAATCACTGTGTTTTCATGAATTTGAAAAAAAGAAGTTTGACCTTCTTTTGTTTGTTTGTTTGTTTTTTTTTTTTTGTCTTTTGTGTGTTTTGTCTGGAGCTTAGCTCGTGCCAAAACTCTCTTGGGTGAAGTTAAAAAGATATGGAAATGACCATACAATTTCCTTGTGGGTCCTCCAACTTCCGTTTAAAAAGTTTTGTTTATTCTTCATAGAGAATGACACGATTGAAAGAACACATCTGCATAACACACTGTGTTTTCACTATTTATTTTTTATTTTTACAGAACCATGGAGGTGGATTACGAGGATTAAACTAGTGAAAATTCATTGTGATATGCCAATTTTGGTTTTCGTGGGGACATGTATGAACCTGCTCTTTTGTGTGAAGAATACCTGTGTCCCATTTAAAACACCATCAATAGAGTGTAAATGAAAAATTAGAACACCATCTATGAAGTGAAAGAGAACCTTCACAATTCTGCCTTTTAAGATGCAATGTTTTTTCAATTGTGGTGAGGATTTTTGATGTGTGTCTAATGTAATTGGCTCCAATATAATTGGAAGGATTTTTTCATAGAATCATATTTTATGGCCTTCAATTTCAAATGCCTTTTCATCAACATCAATATTACTCTTGTATATGTGGAGTAATCATATTTATTATTAACCCATATACATGGCGTCAGTTGGAGATTTATTCATTGCAACTACTTTAATGTTGCCACTTACCACCATAACATGCATAGCTAATCTTCCATTGTGATCAAATCCAATGATTTCTATAGTAGTCCTCTACTTATTAAAAGTACCTTTAAATCTTGGAGATATTTTCATAGTAATGAATTTAATTGGTTACAATAGTCTAGTATTTTAGAGTTGCAATTATGGGTTCTTCCTAACTTGGGATACAAATTTAAAGTTCTTTCATTGTATATTTGAACACATCTTTTCAAGCTCCCTTAGAAAAAAAAATGCAATAGGATGATAAATTTTGGCAAGTGATTTCAAATTTGAATATGCTTTAACTGGACATTTGGACACTCCCTCCTTTGCAAGCGCTCTTAGAAAAATAAATTGAAAGCAATAGGATGATAAATTTTGGCAAGTGACTACAAATTTGAGTTGCTTTCACTATACATTAGAACACACAAAGTTTTTCAAGTGCTCTTAGAGAAAAAATTAAATATAATAAGATGATAAATCTTGCATGCGATTCTAATCTCATTGTTGTTGTAGGTGTTATGATAGTTAGATGCGGAAAAGGTCCAAAATAAGACAATTTTCCAAATCCCAACATTTGATTATAACCATTACTATTTGTACTACCTCTATGTGTGTTGGTTTGATGACCTTTACATTAAACAAAACATTTGAAGATGTTTATTGTATGGTCGACGAAATTCTTGATAATGACACGAGCAGTAGAAAAAACATAGTTTATCATGCAAGTATGGTAGGGATTGGTGGGAAAACTCATGGTTTACGTGTTAAGTGTAATCTCAAGAACAAATGAGACCCATATGGTCTGGAATCTTAGACATATTCTTTTGATTTGTTGGCCTCTCTCAATGTAAAGAATACTCAACAAGCCAAAAACAACTCTAGATTAACAATTTAAAAGAGGTTGTAGGCCCCCAACAATGAATTTTATATCATATTGGACTGTGTCAAAGAGGTTGAATATGAATTGTTGATTTGATTGAATGCTGAAAAAATGTATTCAATTTTTGCATATAATTGTCTTATCCACACTCCATCTTTCACAAGCTTTGATAGCACTTGTTGGAATGAATTTTTCAAAAATTATTGAAGCACAAAGATTTATGTCATGATGGTGCATAAATAAGAATAAAACAATATTTTAAAATATACTAGGACAAGCTTAATATTGGCTTGCAAAGGCAATTTTATTTGCAGCAAACCTTCTCATTTGATTTTAACTATTTAACCACCTAACATAAACATTTATGTTTAACTTACTTTTAACAACATAGAAATTACAAAATAAATAAAACTATAATATAACCTAATTCTTGACTAACATTAATTTAAAAAGAGTTTTAGAGCCAAGTGGCTATTCCTATTTATTTTCATTTCACTTGCTTTACGTTTAATTGATTAACTACATTCAAATATTTTCTTATTACCATTAGGAAACTTGACAAGGTCATTGATGAATACACTAGCGCATATAGTTGCAAATAGATCACATATATCTTGGTGTTTCAAATTATTCCTTCTAGTTCTACATAATACACTTCAAGGATAAAACCTAGGGAACTTGGGTTGATTTAGACTGAAATTGTGGTAAACATAATCAAATTGCAAGTTACTTGGCCAATTAACAAGTGTGGGAAACTCTTGCATACTTTGGGCTTTGATAAGAGGAGAAGCATATTCGTAGAGAGCTTGAAATGATAATTAAAGATAAATAAAATGAAAAAGTCACAACTTAGCCACACTCTATGCATAAGAACATCCAAAACATTGTCACTAATCACTCCTATTGTCTTACTGATCTTATAGATAAGAGATTTTTTAGCAACCACTTGTGTTGTAAAAAAAAATGTATCCTTTAAATACAATTTCATAGCAACTCAATACTTCATTTGCAAACTTGGAAATTTAGACATGCATAACTCTTTGAAGCTAAATTTTTTGTAGGATCTTAGTATATGAGGCAAAGGTAAATATTATTGAGATTATGTAGGTTGGTAAGATACTAGCTTACATGGAATATATGATATACTCAACATAAAATACAACTAGTAATTAAAGAGAAACTAACAGCTCAATCCAATGGTGATAGATTCAAGACTTAAGGAATAGGTAAACACATGTAAATTTGAGCCAAAAAAGTTGAGAAATGAATCAACTACAAAAGTGGGAACTACCATAGTAGACAAAATTCCATCATTGTAGCTAACAAATTCACTTACATGCACTTCAAATAATAAATTTTACAAAAAAAACACTTTAAGCATGCATAAGTGAGCAAAACTTCTTATACTATTATAGAAGGAATTTACACTTGGTGTAAGATAGAACTAACCATAAAAAACAAGTTAGTTAATGTGGTATCAAAGTTACTATATGAACACCTAAGTTTTTCTTCTAAGCCATGAAGATATAAATGGAGAGAGAAAACAATTATTAACCCTTCTCTAAAATTAGAGATAATGTAATAGACCATGGTTTGAGAAAGTGAATACTATTTAACCTCATAGACTACATTAACCAAAATGCACCTTATACTAATTTTGCAAAGAGCTCTCAAATTTGGATCTAGATATTTTTCATAGGGAATTTATATTTATAATCAATAATTTTTCTCAAATCATTTACATCCTTTGGCATGTCCTAATCTTTTGCACAAGACCTTATATGCTCACCTCATACTTTAGACATACATAAATTTCAAAGATTTTCTATTATAATTGATCCCCCAAAATTAGTTCCACTCTACATCATTGTAAGTTTGAATTCAATTTAGCATAGGTCATATAGTACACTCAAGAAATCTTTGTAGGACCTAAGTCGTTCATTGCATCATATGAGTCAGATGTTTGCAATATCTATTTCTCCATAGTATTCTATATAAGGATTTGATGAAGGTGGGAAAAAATTAAACAATAGTGATAGGGTATATTATGTGGTCACATGTTCCCTTCATGTTTCTTATTTTAGTGAACTAATCTTTATATGAATTTGGTAAAAAAACTTTTGATAGTTTCTAGCTAGTTTTGCTCATTTTTTTCCACAATCTCCTTAAATTTGCATTTTTTTTGTCTCAACTCTATAATTCAGTAAACCATTGATCGTTGTTCCTATCTATTTCTCAAAGGTAACAAGAATCTATGGTGATTTTTGATATTTGTGATTGAATTTTTCATTATTTTTAGTGTCTCATTGGTAGTCATGCATTGTGTCAACAAGAATTCCATGGAATTTCTCTATAATATATGTTCCACCTTAAATTTTTAAATTGATGAGATTTCTCTTAAATGGAGTGGATGTGAGAAAATTTAGTCCCAAGGTGGTCATATGTTCTGTAAACTCCTTGTTATGAGTCACTGAGCATTTGTTAGGTTCACTAGGACATAAATTTAAAATGAAGATCGATATTGACGTTGCTTGTGAACTAAGCAAATAATACTTAGAAATGAGGAAAATAACTAAGTAAACAAAATATTCATATGAAAGAACAAGAGACAAAAGATTTGATTACGGAGTTCAGCAGGCTCTAGCTACGTCTCCAGATTTGCAATTTACACGCAAGATCATTTCCATTATTATGATGCAAAACTCCTACATTACCATGGTCTTCCATGGAGTTGCAAACTGCTTCATGCTTTCACAATATGATGACAGGAACTTGCTAGCAACATGTTCGTGCCTAGCTCCTTCGTCATGTTTACAATGCCAAGCAAGCAATCAAAACTGCAACTCTCACTCAATTAGAGTATATGAGTACAATGAGCATGAAGCCTTTACAAAATGACTTATATGTCATGTAATATCATCTTAGAGAAATCCATGAGTTTGTATCTCTCCCTATTCTTCTAAGAGACCACTTATATTCTCTAATAATTCTCTCCAAGAATTCTCCACCTTGGGAATTACAAAGACTTTTCCAAGTATCCTTGTTTTCACAAAGAAAAATAACCCCCTTTTATACACCATTTTTACCATATTTGGTTCAAAACCATTAACCAACATATTCCCCAAATTCATATTCTAATTAGGGGCTCAAAAAATAATATTTTTAAATCCCTTAAACTAAGCCCTCATAACAATTCAAGTCTTAAATAGTCAGACTTACTAATATTTGGCACAAACAACAAACCCATCGCAAATAAGAATGCCACCTTAGGTTCCACATGGCACCAACTTATTGGCCCACGAGAGGACACATGTCATGTATGAATTGGACCATTTATAAACCTAGCCAAGTCACCTTTCCACATGAGCTGCCACGCCATTGTCTCGTCATCTCCCATATGTCGCCACATGATTGGTTATGCTGACTAGCTGCATGACATCATGTTGATGTCATCCGGTCAACCTTTTTGCTAGGTAATTTTGACCAGCCATATATATTGCCCACAGACTCCATTTTTGACAAAACAAACGCCATTGGAAAGGTCTCAACGAGCCCTTCGATTTGAGACCATTTTTGACCAATTTGGAGATGGTAATTTTTACTACCTTTTTTTGGTCAACCTTTGGTTCTCTTGTTTGACCAAACCTTTCACCAAGCATATCTTGAGCATATGAACTCCTTTTGACGTTCTTCAAGTTGCATCATGAACATTTTGCCATGCTCTATGCATTGATGCCAATTTTGAGAGATTTTGAGTGGGTTGAGTTTTTTAGGTCTTCAAGATCTACCTGGATCATTCCTCCCCACTAAGGAACTTTTCGGAATCCAAAAGATTCTTAAGCAGACACTTAGTGAGAGAAAAACCTTCCCACTTGTCTAGTATCTGTCCACCTTGTTTGTGCACCCGCTTCATCAAAAAGATGTACAACAATTATGAAAAATGCAATGACATTCTACCCATTTGCATTTTCCCATATCCTTCTATAATCATTACCCTAGCTACTATCCATGAACAACATATTATCAACATTAACAAATACAAGGATGATAATGACAATGAGCTAACAATATTTTGGATCCTCTTGATAGGTTTCCATGACAAATTCTCATGTTGTGGCGTTGATGATCCCTGAAACACATGATAGTTAGGCTTACAAGAAACTAATTCATTTTTATGCTTCAGATCACCTAATTTTTCCACCTTTGCAGACATGAGCGGAGAGGTTTTTCTCACATACATGAGCCTCTTCATTTTCCCAGTGTTCACCAATGGAGAATCAACTGCAATATTCTTCTTTTCCTTCTTGGGATGAAGCTCCGGATAAAGCTTCCAATAGTTAGCTTCTTGATTTCCACCTTTGTTGCAATAAGCACAAGGCATTTTCAACATCCGACCTTTCTTACCCTTCTCCTTCCCTTGATTTGGAGATGGGTCTTTATGTTGTGTCCCTTTCCTGGTCGAATCTACCTTCCTGTACACAACAATTCTTTTCCAACACTTGAAAACACTATGGTTATTCAACCGAAAAATGTGCATCGTTTCCTATACCACAAACTTTTTACATTTCCAATCTTCTTAAAATCAAAAGAAACATTGGAATAACTAGGCTTGTTATACCTTGGATGGTTACCCTTGGTGCATGCATGCCAAGACAAATCTATGTTCATTCTCCTCTTGGACATCTTGCATGTGTCACCACTACCTGAAGATGATGTGCCATTGCCTCTATCAGATTATTCTTTATATGGTTCTTCTTTTGGAGAATTCTTTGTGTCCACTGCCTTTGAGCATTCTCCTTCACCATACCCCAATCTTTCATACTGAGGTCTAGCTTCCACCTTCACAAGTTCAATCATATCTTGTCCATGAATTCCAAGGCCCTTTCCTTCATAGCCCATCTTGGTTAACGACCTCAATCCAACACTTTGAGATTATTTCTCAGAACCACCAACAAAACAAAGAAGAGAATGAAAAAAATGAGGAGATTTCACTGAGTCTGCATCTTTGGCTTTCTTCGACAAGCCTTCTTTTTCATACTTCCATTCCTTGCACATTTCATCAACCTTGCCTTCATCACCATGAAGTCCTTATAAAATTTTTCATCGAAGATAAAAGGAAATTGGTTTTCCTTACATGAAGACATCTTCCCTCACTTTGCTTGAATTTGCTCCAAGTATACCGCAAGCTACAACTTGTCAGAGCAGTTTTGACACCAAACTTGATCTGTAAACTCCTTGTTATGAATCACTAAGCATTTTTTAGGTTCGCTAGGACACAAATTTAAAATGAAGATAGATATGGACATTGCTTGTGAATTGAGCAAATAATAATTAGAAATGTAAAAAATAACTAAGTAGACAAAAATATTTATCTGAAGAACAAAAGAAAAGATTTGATTACTTAGTTCACTAGGCTCTGGCTACGTCTCCGGATCTGCAAACACACAAGATCATTTCTATTATTATGGTGCAAAACTCTTACATCACCATGGTCTTCCATGGAGTTGCAAACTGCTTCCTGCTTCAACACTGTGATGACATGAACTTGTTAGCAACATGTTTGTGCCTAGCTCCTTCGTCACAGTTACAATGCTAAGCCAACAATCAAAACTGAAACTCTCACTCAATTAGAGTAAATGAATACAATGGGCATGAATCCTTTACAAAATGACTTAGACACCATATAATATCATCTTAGAGAAATCCATGAGTTTTTATCTCTCCCCATTCTTCTAAGAGACTACTCATATTCTCTAATAATTCTCTCTAAGAATTTGAGCCACCTTGGGAATTAAAAAGACTTCTCCAAGTCTCCTTGTTTTTACAAAGAAAAATAACCCAATTTTATACACCATTTTTACCATATTTGGTTCAAAACCAAATAACCACCATATTCCCCAAATTCATATTCTAATTAGGGGTTCAAAAAATAATATTTTCAAATCCCCTAAACTAAGCCCTCATAGAAATTCAAGTCTTAAATAGTTAGACTTACTAATATTTGTATGGCCCGTGAATTTTAGACCCTCTTTTAAAGGATCTTCCATAACTTTTATTGAATAGAAAACAAACACCACCGAAAACAATGCTGACTATCTCGGGCAACATAGTGATAAGGAGGAAACATTGCAAGGGAATGGTGGGAGGTTCAAATCCCATAAATAATATTTTGGTACAAATAATGAACCCATCATAGATAAGAATGCCACCTTAGGTGCCACGTGACACCAACTTATTGGCCCATGAGAGGACACATGTCATGTTTGTATTGGACCAATTGTAAACCCAACCAAGTCATCTTGCCACATGAACCACCACGTCATTGCCCTGTCATTTGCCACATGTTTCCACTTGGATGACTATGCTGACTAGCTGTTAGAATAGTCCCAAAGGATAACTGAGGGGGGGGGGGGGAATCAGTTATCAATAACTTTAGTTATTTTACTTC
>MU228077.1:922051-963443 GCA_018584345.1 Thuja plicata
ACTATATCTGATGATGAACTGTAGAGTAGACCTACTATCTTGATCAGTTCCAGTGTATTGTAATCTTTCACTTCTTCTTCACATAGATCCTTGATGAATGAAACACAACTGATATTCTGCTCTGTACTTTTCTGTCTCTTCTCTTATCATTCGCACTTTGCATTTAAAAATGAACTAATATAAGTATCTTCTTTAAAGTAGAAGGTCATGTTGGCTCTTAGAAACACTTCAAAAACATCTTTGTCAGCTTAACTAAGCACACAAACAATATTAAGTCCATGCAACAAAAACTAAATAGTCGCGATGCTTCACTAAGTCGGCTTCACCAAATCATCTCAAATAGCACGATCCTAATGTTACATGATAGGCGTATTTATCCAAACATAGTTAACTCATAATTAATCATGAATATACACATGCATATCTTGAAGATAGGTGCAACTCAAGAAACACATTAAATACATCAGCTCTGAACAGATACTCTTCCAGAACTGTAACTGCTAATAACAGAATTACACAACCTGACTGAAACATCATATCTGGATCTGCGTGTATGAACATAACATACTAAACATGTCTAAAACCTAAATATATCCAAGCAAGGCTTGATATCATCATTCTGATAAGTACATACAGAATCACTACTGTTAGAGTAATAGTCTCTTGGGTTATTAATTAAATCATTATGATCTAATTACTAACTCACCTATTCACTCTAGTTGCTTAAGCTAACCTTAGGTTTTCCCTTTTAGGGTTTTGTGATTCCTTTTATAAGGATTCACCTCTTTGTTTTTCATAAGGATTTTTCACATCTCATTGTAATCTAGAAACATATTGTTAATATATTGTTTTCTTGTGCACATGATGTCTCCTCTGGCTTTTTGGCCTCCATAGATTCTTCCTTTCTTTTGTTCTTTACTTCTTCCATGTAACAGGTTATGCATGCAGGTGTTCTTGGGAGAATAGGGTTTTTCCTATTCTAACATGGTATCAGAGCCATCCTATAGCTGGTTGTTTGTGCTTTGTTGAAGTGTTTTAGAAGTTTGGGGTTTTCCTGATTTTTCAAAAGTTTTTTGTGTGGATTTAGGGGGGACCTTTGTTTCTGATCATTTTGGGCTCAAACGTACATTACTGTTGCTCTCAAAGTACCCAAAAACCCCAGAATCCATATAAAGTTTGTCCATTTTGGACAACTTGCCTCTGAGGCAAATTTTTTTTGGTTTTCAATGCCGTATGGGCACGGAAACCAAGAAAAAATATAAAAAAAACTTATTTTTTCATGTTTTTTAGTGTTTAAATTAATGCTGCCTGTGCATTTTTCAAACGCACCACTGCACCACCTGCGCGCTACCCTCGGCCCGCTCTATCACCGGCTGTCGTCTCCCGGCCCCCGCCAGCCTCCGATGCTGCCATCCTCTGACGCCCCTGCCACCTGCCTGCTCTGCGTTGGCCCCCACCACTCCACTCCAGTTTTCTTCGCACAGGCGCCACTCCCCTGGCCTCAACCTCCCAACCCCACCGCTCTGCCAACACTCCTCCGCCTCCGCGCCGCTCGGCCACCCGCTCAGTTTATTTAAAACCCACGGACTTATGCCTTCAGCCGGAGGTCATATGGGTGACTGTGGGCCCTAGTTTAGCCCCTTGCGTGAGCCATGCGCCTGGGGGCTCATTTTTTTTCAGCCTCAGGGGCTTGAAACCTAAATTTTGAGGCCTTTTTGACCCTCCCACACTATTTTTGCTCTATCTAGAGCATACAGAGGTATTTTTCTGACTTCCTTATATCATCTGAAAGCTCTTTCTGAGAAATTTTTGATGATGGAGGTTTGAGTTTTGGGTTCTACCATTTTAATAGTGTTTTTTGCTGTCAAAGTTTGATGTCTATTTTTTGCCTTCCGGGAGCCATATCCGGCTCATCCGGACTCCATTTTTTGGCAAACCAGATATCGTCGAAAAGCTGGTTCAGTGAGCTTTTCAGTTGCAGGGGTATATTTTCCAGATTCTACTCTAGGTTCTCTCTCCTCTGAGTTTTTCTCTTTCACACTCTAGAGGATTACTTGGGTTCTACAGGTCCTGGGATCTCTTCTTTTGACCTTCTGGCTCACTCTTCTTTCTGACTTTTGAGCATTGTATGCTTCTGTAGCATTTTATTTTCTGTAAATGCACTGAGATAAAGTGCCCACTTTTGCATATCTGGGATTTCCAGCACCTTGTGTATATTTTGTACTCGCACTCAGTTATAAAGTGCCATGGGGGGTTATGATGTTTTGCTATTTTGTGCTCATCCACCTTTGTAAAGTGAGCGTACCTTCCATGACATTAGCCCATGCTATGTGTCAGTGACACTGCCCTTTATCCTGTGCTTGTACTTCTATTACACTATTGGTGTTCTTGATTCTTCTTTTTGTAGATGTTTCTGGCATTGCATTTCAGTGTTCCTGTCACCCCTCTCCCTGTTTAGCATTATGGGGGCGGTTCTCCTATTGGTTCTATTGCTTCCCAGGTTCGATTGATTAGCTCTTCCGACTTTGTCTTCTCTAGCTGGTCATGCACTTTTTTAGTGGGGGTTCTAGCAGTTACTTCTGACAATGTTTACAACTTCATGCTTTGGAGATGCTTCTTGCTCTTTCTTGTTCCTTTCTTTGGGACTTTCCCTAGATTGGAGGCTTAGTTTCCTTCATCTAGTTTATTTATTGTACTTGGGTCCCTGATCAGACCTTGTTGCCGGGACCCTCCTTTCCTGCTTTCTGTAGTAGTCTCCTAGGTTTTTGCTTCTCCCTAAGCTTATCTTAAGGGGGGTGTTAGAGTAATAGTCTCTTAGGTTATTAATTAAATCATTATGATCTAATTACTAACTCACCTATTCACTCTATTTTCTTAAGCTAACCTTAGGTTTTCCCTTTTAGGGTTTCGTGATTCCTTTTATAAGGATTCACCTCTTTGTTTTTCATAAGGAGTTTTCACATCTCATTGTAATCTAGAAATATATTGTTAATATATTGTTTTCTTGTGCACATGATGTCTCCTCTAGCTTTTTGGCCTCCATAGATTCTTCCTATCTTCTATTCTTTACTTCTTCCATGTAACAGGTTATGCATGCAGGTGTTCTTGGGAGAATAGGGTTTTTCCTATTCTAACAACTACTATATATTATATGTTGTCATCAATGACAAACATACACTCAATCAACTACATAGAAACAAATCTCTAATAGTTTGTTCTACTCATGAAGACACTTTAGAAAAAGAGGATAATATCCTTGACTCTCTTCCGTCTATTAATATAACCTTTGAGAACAAAGACACTAATCAAGTTAATATTGTTCATTTTTTGGGTAGTGAGAATCCTAAGATTATTGTCCATCTTTGTCAAGATACCCCTCAACGTCAAAACAAACCATTTATTATGGTGAAAGGTTCTTAACAAATTGATTATCATGCAATGTCTCAAATTTATAACACTCAAAACAATAAGAAAACTTCCAATGTTCTTCCTCCATCTCAACCTTTTATTTCTCACCCCATTTTACTCACAATTAGTTAGTAAGGAGTATAATCTTATTGAACAACTTCATGCTACTTCTACTAATATATCTATTTGGGACTTGGTTTAATTTTATCCCACACACCATACTATGCTTCAAAACACTTTTTGAAATAATAGTTTTCCTCCTCTTCTTGGACCTAATGATATGGTGATCATCTTGGAATGTATGAATACAACTAAACCTAAGGATAAAATTATATCATCCTAAGAATATTTGCCTTCTTTAGAATTTCAATATCAATTTTATCCTCTTATGATTATAGTTATTATGCACAAAAATTCTATAAGTAAAACCTTGGTTGATAATGGACCGGGTCTTAATGTTTGTATCATTGAGTTGTTGTGTAAGATTAATGTGGATATCTCCTTAATTAAACCTAATCCTTCTTCTATTTTTGATTTTCATAATGCCATGAGAGATATATTAGGTATTATTGCCTTACTTGTTACTATAGGTCTGATATTTTCACCGACCCCTATCTATGTCATGCCAAATACCCTTAGTTATAATATTCTTCTAGGGAAATCTTAGTTTCATGCTATGAAAGTGACCACTTTAAATCTTCATGAAAAGTGAAACTCATTTATAACAATGCCATGTATACCATTGAAGTCAATCATAAAATTCAAAGTTTCTTAAAAATGGAATGTTCTTCTATTCCTTCACCAATGCAAGTTGATAAACCATCTACCTCTCATAGAAAAATATTAGGAGATGATTGGGGATTTGATGAACTATAACTGATTGAATGGTTGAAGATGATAAGTTGATGATCACCGAGTTGTAAAAGTGATTGCAAGATATTAAATCAGTTAATGTATTGTATTGTATTGTCATTGATGTCAACTTGATATGGTTTGATTTTTCATACACATATTATCATAACCTTGAAGATCTAAAGAGACAAAGTTTATGTGGTAGGTAAAACATAAAAGGTCTGTATACACCGAGTGACAGTGAACACCAAGTAGTTTATAGTGTCCACCAAAAATAGCAATAACCGAGAAAGAGTTAATGACCGAGCATAACTGAAAAATGATGACTGAGCATAATTGGAGATAAAGAATGACAAAATTGCTTAGCTGGAAGAGCTATAATTTAGGGATTGAATGATTGATTGTTTTATTATCAATGATAAATTAAGATAAAGTAAGGAAGGAGATTAAAAGCGTGTTTTATTCACAGTTATCAATGAGAGATTTACAGAATAAAAATAAAGGAGATATTTACGGGATAAAGAAAATCATGGCAATTTTTATGCATCAAGGAGAGATCTACGACAAAACAAGGAGATTGAGTGGCTAATCATGTCTATATAAATAGACAAGGAATTCATTATAAAAAAGAGGAATGCTGAGTATATTTTGTGTGAAGATAGAACTCTTCATACAAATCTGATCATACAGGTTGAAGAACAGAGCCAAGGAATTCAGTAGACACCGAGCAACATAGGACAAAGCATTCACTGAGTAGAATATAGAATGAATGCAAAGCAACTTAAGTATATATTGATCAGAGAGGTATTATTGAAATGACAATAGATCTAAATATTTACAAATCAAAGTTGTATTTTGAACATATCAATTACTGTATTAGTTTAACCATTGATTCAAAAAATCTCTTAACCGAGTGAGATTTAACAGTCCTTATTGTATTGAGATACTCAAGAGTATCAAAAGGTTTTCTTGTTGAAAGCATAGTGAGTGCTAGGTCAAAAGACAAAATGTTGGTTTTAAATCTTCTAACAAGGTTGCACTTAATAGTGTGTATTATAACCTTTAACAAGGTTGGCTCTTCACCGAGATCACTTCAGAAGAGTGAAAATATTTTGGGTTACCGGTCCTAGGTGGTTTTTTGCATATTGGATTTCCACATTAAAATATATGTGTCAAATGTGTATATGTTTCATTGCATTGATTTTTTTTTTACACATTATTGAAACCGAATTGGTCGGTTAACACTAAGTTTATTTGTTGATACTTGGTAAAGTCTAGCAAAGATAAACAATATATCTTACGGAGTGGTTTATATTTTTTAAGATTATTTATGGCACACATCTTGAGGAAATTGGGACTGTAAGATAACTGAAGGTATTATATTTGAGAGATAAGTTTTTGGTTGGATCTTTTGGAATAATTATTAAGGCCACTGATTCACCCCCCTCTCAATTATTCTAACAGGATCATTAAAATTTACATCTTGTAAAGAATAATATAAACATCTCGAATTCAAACTCAAAGCCTTTAAACCCCCTAGTGTATCATTTATTAAACCCTCTTCTTTTTAACATATCAACTCATTATCATCAACTTGGTTTAGGATGTGTGCAAAAAAGTGTTGAGACTCATGAGAAACCTACATTAGACTTACCTATGGAAGGAATAGGTTTCCAACCTCATCCTTTATCATCTTCCATCCTTTATTTCCTAATACTTTTGTGCCCTAATTTAATCAAGATAGTATTTTTTCTGACCTTCTTTGTGCCAAGTTAATTACCTTACCAAAGAAAAATAAGTACATACAAGCTCTTGATAACCATCCTTTTTTAGGTATAATCGATATCATGACTACACTACTAATGAATGTCAAGATTTGCATTAAAAAATTCAAAAACTCATTGATTATGTCATTCATGTAACATGTGACAATGAGTTGTATTTTTATTATTTTAAATAAAATTTTAGTTCCTATTGTGTTTCTCTACACTATGTGAACTTTTTAGCATTTACCTTGGGGACTCATTGTCATTCATGGTAGTAAAATTTTAGGTGCAATCATAATTTTTGAGAAACATGAAAGCTTTCCTTATCCTTGTCTTTATGTATAGGGGGAAGGGTAGTATTTCAATATCCTATCCTTTCTAAGGATCCACTTTTGCTTGGTTAAGTGGTGTTTGTTAATCATGTGATATTATTTCTCACAAATAATTATTCATTTTGCTCACAATTTATTTCTTATGCAAGAGGTGTGAATCCTTGATAACAACCTCTTCTTTGTTTGCAATTACATGTTAATCATAAACAAATCCCTTACTTAGCGGCTCAAAGTGTATTATCCTTCATCAAGGATCTCTTTTACACTTATCACATGATATCTTTTACAATAGTTTCTTCCTTGACTTGTAGGAGTTGTCACCTCTTTGTTTTTGACCAAGTGTTTCCTAAAGGATATATCCTTGGTGTTTAAAGTGTTTATCCTTGTTCTTATTTTCCTTAAGATTTCAATATAGTCCAATTTTTTCATCTTAAGGGTGGTAGGGGGCATATATTTGTTATAAATATTTTAGTTATTTCAAGCATTTCAGGTTGAGTGCACTAGCATAATACAATTTTCTATGGACATATGACTCTCCTTCATACCATTTAAGTCAATTTCATTGGATATAATTATTTCCTTGGACTATCCTTTTGGTATATTTCCTTGGAGATAATGTTTTCCTTGGTTATCCTTGGGATTAGTTGAACTAGTATAACACAACTTGCTAGCCCATTTGAACTCTCCTTTCTACATATTTTGAAAGATGAGTTGACTAGCATAATGAAATTTGATATTCCACAAATTCTCTTTGTACCAATCTCTCTCTTTTTCAAGATGAGTTGACTAGTATAATACAACTTTCTAACCCATCAAATCTCTTTATAATAAGATCTGTTTTAGGATGCATTGAATAGCATAATAAAAATTTCTTTCAAATATTTCTCTTCTCTTCAAATGGATCACCTTGAGGAATGCAATTTTCTAGCATGTGTCATTCATGGTTTTATTTCTCTCTCCTCCATGATCTTATAGCATAACACACTTTTCTAGTGGGTTGGATCATGGATTCTTGTCTCACCTTTGATGCAATGTGCTCTTTCTCTTGTATGATACCACTTGTGCTTTTGTAATAACATTCTAAATGTGATTTTGACAATTAAGACATTTGGTTCATTGAGGTCTCTTCAACTAGTTGACATGGAGCCTTTAGTAAGTTTTACTATTAGTTTTATTTTCTTTTTATATCATTGCATATGATTTTATGAGCTAATATCCTTGATTTGGGGACTTTCTCCCTAAAATTTAGTGATGTCTTATCTCTCTTTATCATACCCCATTCTTCTACTTTACCATATGTATATGTGTATGATCATACTCCCCCTAAAGTGGGGGAAAAATATGACATCCTAAATTATAAGAATGTTGATAAGATGTACAATTTATACTTAGTTATAATCCATTTTGGTATTTTATTCCTATATGCATATTAGTCCTTTAATTAATGAGGGCCCGTAATTAGAGATGTGTCCCCTTTAATTATTTCATTCAAATGTTATCATTTGCATACATTGATGAACTACAATTTATTGTATGTTTGAATTCATTGAGTCGATGATCAACCAAGTTACTAATGTGATGATAGACATTATTCAATTAATGTATTGTCATTGATGTCAACTTGTTTGAATATCATCATGGTAAAAAACATCTATTATAGATTGAAGATCTGAAATAGACAAAGTTTATGTGGTCGGTAATTGAAGAATTTTGTATACACTGAGTCAGAACAAAGGACATTGAGAAAACACAATGTATACTAAGCTGAGTGTTAACCGAGCTAGGTATCACTGATGCATCACGATATTGACCGAGTAATATAAACTGAAGGCTGACTAAAATGACGAGCTGACATTTGTTTACGATTTTGAGGTAATTGATAATGTTTTTTATGTTGATCAAATTACTATGAAAATTCAAGATGATTAGACGAAGGAGATTGAAATGTGTTTTTGACACAAATGCCGAGGAAGGATTAAGCGATGAAATAAAAAATGGAGATTAAGCCAAAAAATCTAAGGATGGAAATTAAATGATTTATGATGTCTATTTAAAGAGACAAGAGATTCATTATGAATTATATATGCAAAGGCACACATGCATAATTATGAAGAGATTAACTTCATGCATGACTAATCAAACTCGTTGAAGACAGAACCGAGCATTTCTGCAGACAACACCAAGAAAAAAAAAAGTGTATTTACCGAGCATAACAAAGTATGAAGAATTAGAGGTACTGAAGTGATTATTGATCAGAGGTATTATGTACTTAGCATAGATCTAAAAATCTACAAATAGAGTTGTATTTGAGTCATATCATTACTGTATCAATTTAACCATTTTTGCAGAAAAATATCTTAACCGAGTAGGACTTAAGAGTCTTTGTTATGACATTTGATGAATGTTGATTGTTTTCTTTATTGACCCCATAGTGAATGATTGGTCAAGGGAGAAATGTTAGTGATAAATCCTCTAACTAGGTCACACCTAATAGTGTGCATTGTTAGCTTTATCAGGGTTGGATCTTAACTGAGCTCACTTCAGAAGAGTGAATTATTTTGGGTTACCGGTCCTAGGTGGTTTTTACCTTAGCAGGGTTTCCACATTAAAAATATATTTTTTAGTGTATGGATGTGTTGGATTTTTATTTTACTTTACACATTACTTTATCAACATTGATCGGTAATCATAGTATTTGTTTTACTACTACTACTCAATAGGATAAGTTTGAGATCGCAGTTTGTATTTCACCGAGTTGATTTATATATTTGACATTATTGTTTATACATCTTGGAGTATTTGGGACTATAGGATAACTAGAACTAACTGATTAACCCCCCATCTTAGTTATCTAACATACATATGCCTTATTAACATGTGTGACCTATTTAACATGTTTCTCCTTTTCACACCCCAATTTGAAATACATTTTTGCAATCCTTAATGATCATATTAACCCTCATTAAAATTTGATCCATTTTTTCCTTGACAAGGGAAACTTGAGTAGAGAAAGTCATAAATTTTGTGACCCTGTCATTAAAAGTCACCCTTGTCATGCTAGCTAAAAGGAAACTAAGTGTGTGGAAAATAGTTCCCTATTCTAAACTCCTGAGAAGAGGATCATGGAAATTCAGATTTAACCCTTAGCAATTATAGAATGATAATACAATAACATGCATACATAGAAAAAATGAGAATGACACAATGATTTACCCTAGGGAAAACCTTTCGGTAAAAAACCCTAGCACTCCAAAACCTGCACAATGTATTAATCAAAACTATTATTGTTTACAATACAATTGCAATGCAAGTTCTTTCAGGAGATAATCGACACTTGAAGACAAATTCAACAACACAAAAATGTTCCAACAATACACTAACTTCTCACTCAAATTTGCAACCCTAAAAAATGCTTATATCATGCGCTTCTCTTTTTAGGGCAACTTCCAAAGACAACCGTATTAGGGTTTTACCATTCTCTAAGAAATATGAACCCAAATTGTTTTTTGGGGCGATGCCCTGAACCCCACAGTTGTAGAAGAGTGTATAGTACTCAACATGATCAGTTGCCACATGTCTTTCATGTCTTCACCCATCATCGAATCTTCCACAATTAGCTCTTACAAATATTAATGACCGTCATAAGAATTTGTCATAACCGTTTTAGTCATGATTACCTTACACATTGTCCAAAGTGCCGACATTTGGAAAATATCAAATGTAAGGAAATATACAAGTTTGAGACATCTTATTCCTAATATTATCCCACTTGTTGAACACCTTTTAAGAGCCAAAGGAAATAACAATATTTAATTGCTATAGGCCGAGAGGCCCATAGACTCCGAACACCATCTGAAATTTGCTGCGCCCACAAGTTTTGTCAATGCATCCGCAACATTCTTTACTGTATCTACCTTCTCCAAACTTACCTCTCCATCCTCTACCATATCTCTCACAAAGTGAAACTGCACATCAATGTGCTATGTTCTGGCATGGAAAGTTGGATTCTTTGTAAGGAAAATAGCACTCTGACTGTCGCAACAAATTGTAATCTATCCTGCATGAACACCAACATCCAAACATAGTCTCCTAAGACAAATGAATTCCTTACAAGCATAAGTAGCTACCATCTACTCTACTTTGGTCATGGACAAAGTGACCACAGGTTTTTACTTACTCATCCAACTGATGGCACCACCAAACATAGTGAACACATATGCACTGGTGGATCTCCTGCTGTCAATGCCACCTACCCAATTTGAATGCACAAACCTACAAATACAAAATGAATGGAGAGCTCCAGAAGAGTTTCCATGATAGGATATGGAATACTCTGATGCACCCTTCAAATATCTAAACACTCTCTTAACTGCATCCCAATGTACCCATCCAGGTTTAGCCATAAATCAACTCAGGACTCCCACTGCTTGGGCAATGTCTGGTCTAGTACAGACCATAGCATACATAAGGCTTCTAACTACACTCACATAAGGTACTTTTCTCATGTCCTCCACCTCACTAGGAGATTTTGGACAATCATCCATAGATAACTTTGTTCCCATAGAAACAGGAACACACAATGGTCTGCAATTTGCCATGCTAAACCTGTCCAACATAGACTTCACATACTTACTCTGACTTAACCAAAGTTTTTTGTTAGACCTATCTCTACTGATTTCCATACCCAAAATATACTTGGCTGCCCCTAGATCTTTCATCTCAAACTGTGCTGACAACTGAGACTTCAAATCAAAAATCACACCCATACCCTTCCCAATCAACAACATATCATCAACATATAATGCAATAATAACAAAGCGATCATTGTCAACTTTTAAATAAACACAATGATCTGATTTTGATCTCAGAAAACCAATCGACAACACAAAGGAATCAAATTTAAGGTACCACATCCTAGGAGATTGTTTCAAACCATATAGAGACTTCTTTAATTTGCAAACCAAATACTCTTTACCTTTTTGAATATAGTGCTCTGGCTGTGACATATAAATCTCTTCCTCCAAATCACCATGAAGGAAAGCTGTCTTCACATCCATTTGTTCTACCTCTAAATCATATGATGCTGCTAGAGATAACAAAAATCTAATGGATGTAAGCTTTGCAACAGGAGAGAATATTTCACCATAATCAATTCCCTCCACCTGTGAATACCCCTTTGCAACCAATCTGGCCTTATACCTCTCAACACTGCCATCTACACAAAATTTCTTCTTAAACACCCATTTGCTTCCAACAAGTTTCTATCCTTTAATCAAAGGTACTAGGTCCCAAGTCTTTTTCTTATCTAATGAAGCCATCTCATCATCCATGGCCTCAATCTAGGAACTTGCATCTTCCATACCTATAGCCTCTTTCACAAATATAGGCTCATCAGTGTTTGTAATTAAGGATTAAGGACAACTGGAATCTAACATAGAAAATCCAAACCTCTCTGGTTTCTTTCTTTGTCTTTTGGATATCCTCAAGGGCTGAGGTTGAGGTTGTTCTACCTCTTCTTCTAAATTTTCAGACTTGCTAGAGGTCTCCTCATCATCAGATCCATTACGGTCACTTTGTTCAGTCTTCTCAGGGGTAGGAGGCAACTGAACAACATCTTCTTTCATTTCTTTTTCATCTGGCTGTAGCACAATAGGAGAAGGTGTTAGCTCTCAAAAAATAACATTTTTTCTAAACAAAACTTTACCAATCACATGATCCCAAATCTTGTATCCTTTCACACCAACACTATAGCCAATGAAGATACATTTTATAGCCTTATTTTCCAACTTAGATCTTCTCTCCTTAGGCACATGTGCATAAGCTTCACAACCAAAAACATGAAGATGTCTAACTGAAGGCTTCTTACCAGACCACACCTCCATGGGTGTCTTACCAACAAGAGTTGATGTAGGAGATCTATTAACCAGATAGAAAACAATGGCCATAGCTTTAGCAAAAAACCTTTGTTCGAGGCTCTCCAATAAGCGTACTCCTAGCCTTCTCCATTAGTGTCCTGTTCATTATTTCTGCAACTCCATTTTGCTGTGGGGTATAAGGAGTTTTCTTATGCCTCTTGATCCCTCATTCTTAATAGAACTATTCAAAATCTGTCTGAAAAAACTCACCACCATTGTCAGTTCTCACACACTTAATTATTTTACTAGTCTGATTCTCTACGAGAGCTTTAAATTCCTTGAACTGACTGAAAACTTGTGTCTTGCTTTTAAGGAAATAAATCCATGTCCTTCTATTGTAATCATCTATAAAAGATACAAAATATTATGATTTGGAGAGTGAAGGAACTTTAACAGGACCAAACACATCTGAATGGATAAGATCCAAAATACTAGAAGACTTGTGAGAACTGGAGTAAAACTAAACACAATTTTGCTTACCATAAACACAGTGTTCTCAAAAATTGAACTCGAGACTACAATCATTTAACCCCTCAACAAGGTTTTTATTTTTCAGGGTTCTGAGACCGTTCTCACCAATGTGACCAAATCTCATATGCCACAACATTGTCTTTTCTGTAGGAAGTTTGCCTTCCAAAGTGTTAGCACCCTTAGGTACACTTGCTGCACTACCATCAGAACCCATTACCACAGACTTCTTCACTGCTAGTTTAGATGGTGGAGATGAAGTGACTACTGTTGATATTGCTGATACGCAATGCAACCAAGATCACCTGCATGCAAAGCTGTTACACAGAAGAAGAAGACAGAAGAGAGAAGGATCAGAAGCTATGGCGGCCGATAGGCCAGAGAATGAAAAAGCATGTTGACAGAAATGATTTCTATATTCAACAATGAATGTTTTACAAACTCCTCATGAAATACAAAGAAGACAATCCTTATAAAGGATGTCGAAACCCTAAACGGGCAACTGCAAGGAAATAGAAACTTCCTAAAACTGCCTAAGTGAACTTAAGCACTAAAGAGAAATTGCTAAATTACTCTAACAACTACTTCTCTCTTCCTTGAGATAGAAGAACTATTGCACTGTGAAGTGCAAGCATCTAGCTGAAATAGGGTACCTCTCCTAGTACCTTTCACTAGCACTATAGCTCCTCTAATCATCTTGCATCCATCTTTCAAAAAAACAACTTGCACACCTGCATCATTCAACATACTTACAAATAATAGGTTTTGTGCCAAACCCAAGATGTGCATTACCCCGTTGATCCTCTTTACTCTTCTATCAGGGAATCTGATAGTAAATCTTCCTCATCCAACTATCTTTAGGTGAGAATCATCATCTAGGTACACCTTTCCACCATCGAACTCCTTGTACTTTGAGAACCAACTTTGATGAGAGGTCATGTGAAAAGAAGCACCTAAGTTAATTAGCCACACATCATCAGATGCATGAGTGGCTAAGGCTGTGAAAAAAGCATTGCCATCTTCTTGAGATTTTTCAGAATCTAAATCTAGGATTTTCTTCTTCTTTGTCTCTTTGCATTCCTTATGGAAGTGCCCAGTCTTACCACAGTTCCAACATGTTACCTTAGACTTTCTAGGAGTCTTAGATTTCCCACGGGATTTGGATCTACCCTTTTCAAACTTATTGTCATTTTTCTTTCCTCTATCTTTAGATCTACCATGAACAACAAGGGTTTCCTTGGTTGAATTGGAAGTCTTTCTTCATATATCTTCAGATAATAGCAAAGACACAACATCATCCATTTGGAAAGTGACAATAGTACTCCCAAGGTCCATCACAAGATGGTCCCATGAATCCGACAAGGAACATAACAGGGTCATACATTGATCCTCCTCCTCCAACTTGACACCAGTTGATGTCAACTATGAAATCAACATGTTAAATGTGTTTAGGTGATCTGCAATAGATCCTCCTTCCTCCATTTTCAGAGAATACAACTTCTTTCTCAGGAATAATCTGTTCACCAAGGACTTGGCCTGATACACAGATCCAAGTTGTGTCCACAATTTGTTTACAGTCTTCTCATCGAGAACATTCAGGAGAATAGAATCTACTAGACAGAGTCTAATAAGACCCTTATCTTTCCGATCCTTGAGATCCCAATCTTCTTGAGGCATGTTTACTAGTTTGATATCATTATCAACCACCTCCCATACATCATGGTCTACGAGCATGTCTTCCATCTTGAGTTTCCACAACTCAAAGTTTGTGCCATTGAACTTTTCCACCTCCATTCTACTGGATGAAGAAACTTCCATCTCTTCCTACAATAAGGTTATGAATACTCTACAACAATACTCTCACTGAACTGGAGATTAGCTCAAAAAACCCGTACCCTAACAAATAGAACCAAAACTGACTAGGCTCTGATACCAACTGAAAGGAAACTAAGTGTGCAAAAAATAGTTCCCTATGCTAAACTCCCGAGAAGAGGATCATGAAAATTCAAATTTAACCCTTAGCAATTATAGAATGATAATACAATAACATGCATACATAGAAAAAATGAGAATGACACAATGATTTAACCTGGGGAAAACCTTTCGGTAAAAAACCCCAACACTCCAAAACTCGCACAATGTATTAATCAAAACTATTACTGTTTACAATACCCTTACAATGCAAGTTCTTTTAGGAGATAATCGACACTTGAAGACAAATTCAGCAGCATAAAAATGTTCCAACAATACACTAACTTCTCACTCAGATTCACAACCCTGAAAAATGCTTATATCATGCGCTTCCCTTTTTAGGGCAACTTCCAAAGACATAGTGTACAGTACTCAACATGATCAGTTGCCACATGTCTTGCATGTCTTCATTCATCATCAAATCTTCCACAATTATTTCTTACAAATATTAATGACCTTCATAGGAATCCATCATAACCGTTTCAGTCATGATTACCTTACACATTGTGCAAAGTGCCGACATTTGAAAAATATCAAATGTAAGGAAATATACAAGGTTGAGACACCTTATTCCTAACACTAACTTGGGCCCAAATTATAAAATTGGAAATTTTTATCATGATTCTAGATGGTATTCTAAATTCAAAGTTGGTCTAATTCAAATCATGAGCCCCAAAATGACCTAGAGAATTTTAAAAATCATGTTACATCTCCTCTTTTGGGTAGGAAATAAATCCATCAAAGATGCAATCAAGATATCATCAGGACATCATCCAAGAATTCAATCAATAAATAATTCAAGGATAAGAGAAGCATTCAATCATTCCATCTCTTCATTAGAAAGAATAAACAATCATCATGCAAGAATGTCTTTTGTGATGTCCTATTAAGTCTTCCTGGAGTCATGATATTGCACCAAAACTTGTGATCTCATTCCAAGCACACTTATGTTGTTAAGGTATAAGACACTTATTAAGCCTCTGCTACTTACAACACAATTATTTTCCTTCATGAAATTTTTATTTAATTTGAAGGCCAATTCCTATACATGGGTTTGAATGATCTAAACCTATTTCTGCCAACATTTTCCCCTCTTTATATGTGTAGGTGATTGGTACCAAAGCCTTGGATCTAGATTCAAGAAGTCTTGATTATCTACTTTAAATATTGAGGTCTAATATCAAAATTTGGCAAGACAAGGGAAAATTTCACCTATAGGGGAGAGTCTTTTCACCCCTATCTTCCCATGTCACACTTGATAGATATTTTGAGCTGATATTTTAGGTGTAGGCCAGTCTCTTTGTTGGCTTTTCAGATCGGGTCTCAAAATTTACATGTTAGTTTGATAATTGTGTTTATTTTGCATAAAGCTACTTTCTCTATCTTCCTATCCCTAGATATCACACTCTTCAATTATATTTGCACAACCATATTCTATAATAGTAAAGTATCACTGTATTCTCTCAACATGTGATCCTCCTATAGTCTAGTGGACCATCATGCTTCCAATGTTTCAAAAGGAGATACACCCATTGTTCCTAGTTTGCCTATATTAATTAGTGAGCAATATTTATTTTATTAAACCTCTTAAGTGGTTGTAATTTTATAAACCACATATTTCAAATAATGTGCACCTTACCTTTATATAAATAAAATATAATCATAAAATTTGATCCTTAATATAATTAAAAAGTTCATATTCGAGAAACATGTGTGATCCTTGATCATTAATTTTTTTTCCTCTGAGACAAATTCATTATTTAAAGACATCCACGTGATATATTAGTATCCTTTAAAAATTTGTGACTACATTGACACCTGGAGCATTACACTCCTATGTTTTGAAACTATAATACCTTTCTCAATTTTCTAAGATGTCAAAACCAACTTTGGGATTTCTATTTTGGTTGAAAACTACTATTTAGCCTTCATTTGATAACTCTCTCTCTCTCTCTCTCTCTCACACACACACACACACACACACACACACACACACACACACACACACACACACACACACACACACACATAGANCTCTCTCTCTCTCTCACACACACACACACACACACACACACACACACACACACACACACACACAGACACACACAGACACACATAGGTACGTAGACACACACACACACACACACACACACACACACACTGATGAAGGGTGCTCCCCTTAATACCCCAAACACATAACAGAAACAGAGAAGCAACAACAATTGGCATGAACAGAAAATGGGCTTCTTATTATCTCCACAAATGTGGAATTAAAAAATTTCAAAATTACAATATGCAAAGCCACATGGCCATTCCCCTTACAATATTCTGTAGGAAAAAGCCTCAAATTATTACCCAGATCTACCCCGAACTGTCCCGAACTACCTAAGACAACACTGCGCGCCTTCTTTATATAGGCAATTTCCACCGCCCGAGAAGGTTCTAGAAATTTAGCCCTTAGGGTCGACCAAACTTAGAATTATTTTATTTTTCAATTTATTACATCAAAGTCGGCTCAAAATAACTTTTGAAACCCGAACAAAAATTTTGAAAGAAAATTATTTTCTGCCATTTCAGGCGACCCAACTCCGAAGACCATAAGTCATCGCTAGTTGACTCGATTGACTATTATAACCCCATTTCAGAAAGGGCACAAGGAGCTCTACAACGCCTAAATAAAGCAAGTTTCATTCAGCTGAAAACTCAACCTCATCGGGGGCCTCTAAAGCCTTCAAAACTAAGTTCAAAGTTTCTGTACCCTGTTTCCAAAACCAAAAATTTTCAATATCTTCAAAACTAGACTTGATCTAGCAATGAAAATTTACTGGTGGGCTTATATGACTGAGATGAACCTCCACATGTGAAATTAGAACATTCCAAGATCGTATGACCAACTTACTAAAATTAGCAAATTTCCATAAATAGCAGCTCTACACAAGATAGCCCTTATTGAATACAAAAACATAAATATTTTTGGGTGATGCAAGATTGCTCTTACACCCAGGATGCTCCTGCATCAGACACCCGGGATAATTTGAGAAGTGACCCTGTCACAACTCAGGTGTGCAGAGGAAAACCAAGATGGTTAACCTCCTCCCTTGTCAGCCATGATGAATCTTCAATAGGTCATCCTTTCCACTTGACCAGATATTCTTCCTATGTTTTGTTCCTTGTGCTTCTACCAACACGACTGTCCAGTATATCCTCAATCTCTTCAGTATCTGAACCACTTGCTAGAATACTCCATTGTGCTGCTGTGATCTCATCTTCAATCTAAAATTCCTTATGCCTCCTTTTCTAATCTTCCTTAGCTTTATACTGCGCATTCATCTTGGAAATATGCTTCCTCACCTCCTCATGGATGTTCTTCAAATGTTCTGCAAAATCCTCAGCTTCAGCACTACTTATTTCTCCTTTATCTAATTTTCTCAATTCAGATGCATTTCTGGGACTACTTCCATATACAATCTGTGGATGATGTGGTGAACTAAATTTCAAGTCTATCTTAAACTCTTCACTTTCTGCTAGTGTCATTCTATGTGCTGCCCTATTTGGAAAACTGGTTCCTGAAATCAAGTCCATCTGATGACTGATCTTTCTTACCGGTGGTAATCCATCAGGCACACTATCAGATACAATATCCTGAAACTCATTCAATAATTCTGCAAATTCTATAGGTACATCTTCTACTTCCTCTTTCCCAGCCTTTGGAATTAAGGTAAAACACTTATGCTCATGCCGCATACCATCTAAGAAATTTCCTCTATCAACAAAAGTTATCCTTGCATTACCACATACCTCTTCTTCTATCTCCTTCAATGGCTTTAGCTTATGTCGCACTCCATCCTTTGTCAAGGAATAGGTATTCACATGACCATCATGTATAGCACATCTATCAAACTACCATGGCATACCCAACAACATATGATATGCATCCATAGATATGATATCACATAGTACCTAATCTTAGTACCTGCCAATCTTGAACTTCACTAAGCACTGTTCACTAACCATGACCTTGTGGTCATCCTGCACCCAGGAAACCTCGTATGGATGTGGATGTTTTTGCCTCTTGAGCTTCAACTTTGTCACCATCTCTTCTGACACCAAATTATCAGTACTGCCACTATCAATAATCACATCACAACATTTACCTTCACACTTGCACCTGGTGTGAAACAAGCTCCTCCTTTTCTCAGGTTCATTTTCACCACTCAATAGGACTCTTCTGTTGATCAACGTCTCTCCTCTTTCTGCATCTTCAGAATGTGATGATATAGCATCTTCATCTACATACACAACTCTAGCCTGGCCTTCATTTCTCCTGTCTCTTCTGCCTTGGCGTTGAGGACATTCAAATGCCCTATGACCTTCTCCACAGTGAAAACATATTCCACAGAAACCTCCTCTTCCAAATCCTTATCCTCTTTGATTCTGATTGTTACTGGACTCATCCTACTTTTTCGAATCTTCATTTTGATCTCCATATGATCATCCACCAGATCTGCTATCACGACCTCTTCCACTTTGTCTGCTCTCAAACTTCTTGTTCAACTTTTCCTCTACTTTTAGGGCAAACTGGTATGCCTCCTCAATACTATTCATTCGAACCAAATTCAGCTCCTCCTGAATGCTTGGCCTTAGCCCATTAAGGTAACAGACAACTTTCTCCTTATCAGCTTCCGCATGGCCTGTTCTGATGAGAAGTCGATAGAACTCCTCTGTATACTCCTGAATAGATCTTCTTTCTTGCTTCAAACTTTGCATTTTCTTCAGTAGGTCAAGCTCATAATCAACAAGAATGAACTGTCACTTCAACTTATCCACCATCCGATCCCATCTTGTGATTTTATCCTTTCCTCTTTGATTTCACTCCAATTGGGTTTCCTGCCATGAGATCTTCGCATGACCCTTCAGTCTGGCCTTCGCAAACTTGACCCGATCAGGATCTTTGATATCTTCATACTCAAAATATTCTTCACATTCATTGATCCGGTCGATCAACTCCTCTGGGTTAAGATTTCCTGAAAATGTAGGAACCTCAATCTTAGGTCTTTTCCCGATCTTGAAAATGGCCCAAAAAAGTCTTTCTTCCTCCTGGTTTACAATTTCAACTTCTCCTTCTTGATATTCTTCTTCGGCTTCATCCTCACTTTCATGTCTAGCATTAAGATTCATTCCTCTGCGAATCTCTTCTTGCAATGCTTGCACTTTTCTCAGCAACTCTCTAACCTCAGGTGTCACAACACCAGCTCTTCCACCATGTTCCCTTCGTGGAGGCATTTTCATGGTGCATGCTGAAACCCTAACCACGGTCCTAGTGAAAACTGCCTCACAGTCGGCGATCTATTTACACACTTAGGAACTCCTACTCTGATACCACTTGATGAAGGGTGCTCCCCTTAATACCACAAACACATAACAGAAACAAAGAAGCAACAACAATTGGCAAGAATAGAAAATGGGCTTCTTATTATCTTGACAAATGTGGAATTACAAACTTTCAGAATTACAATATGCAAAGCCACATGGCCATTCCCCTTACAATATTTTGTAGGAAAAAGCCTCGAATTATTACCCAGATCTACCCCAAACTGTCCCGAACTGCCTAAGACAACACTACGGGCCTTCTTTATATAGGCAATTTCCACCGCCCAAGAAGGTTCCAGAAATTTATCCCTTAGGGCTGACCAAACTTAGAATTATTTTATTTTTCAATTTATTACATCAAAGTTGGCTCAAAATAACTTTTGAAACCCGAACAAAAATTTTGAAAGAAAATTATTTTCTGCCATTTCAGGCGACCCAACTCCGAAGACCATAAGTCATCACCAGTTGACTCAATTGACTATTATAACCCCATTTTGGAAAGGGAACGAGGAGATATACAATGCTTGAATTAAGCAAGCTTCATTCAGCCAAAAACTCAACCTCATCTAGGGCCTCTAAAGCCTTCAAAACTAAGTTCAAAGTTTCTGTACCCTGTTTCCAAAACTGAAAATTTTCAATATCTTCAAAACCAGACTTGATCTAGCAATGAAACTTTATTGGTAGGCTTATATGACTGAGATAAACCTCCACATGTGAAATCAGAACATTCTGAGAGCGTATGACCAACTTCACACACACACACACACACACACACACACACCATCTCCACAACTTGTTTCCTTTCTGTCACAAAAGAAACACATTGAAGTTCTAATGATAAAACTAAGACTATTAATTGAAGCTTTGAATATTATTTTTCAATCCTATTAACATTATTGTGAAGGAAAATTTGTCTCACTAGACAATTTGTCTTTTTTTGCTAAAGTTTTGGCAACTAGCGTCTTGAAGCTTTCTTTAAATGTATTATATTATCTCTTATTTGGTAATATTGTTGGAATTTAATAAAGGTGATCCAAGTTTTGATCACGATATTTTATTGTGGTGTTTTCATATTTGGCAACATGATCTATTGGAGGCATGAGATTAGTTTTACCGATGGTTTTGAAAGATCTAATTGGAGAAATGACTAAGTGTTTAGTCAATCAGGAATATGACAATATGTGAGATTTAGGTGACTAGATTTGGAGTTAGAGATTAAGTTAAGGTGTGAAATTATGCATTTATCTTCTACAGAGGCATATCTAGATATATCCACAACTTCATCAGTTAAATTGAAGAATTGAGCAAGTTATTGAGGATTGAAGCAAAACTGGCAGGAAGAAGAGGAGATAAGCAGAGTGAGTTTGATTAGATTAGCTAACCGATCAATTTATTGTTTGTAAATGTTTATTTATGAATTGGCTAATGTTGTGTTGTCTTTATTGAGTTGAGCAATACATTTTGGCATTATCAGATTTGATTTTTATGTCGGTGTGGGTAAAACATTTTAGGGAAAAGGCTGACTTGGACAAGTTGTTGATGTGATAATGAGATAAGTAATTGTGATTGTGTAAAGTTGAAGAAATGAGATTTTATGTTCAAGGCAGAGTTTTGATCAAAATTGAAGCGGATTTTCCAGATAGGAAGTTTTATAATCAAATCATTTACTCTTGGGTCTATCTCAAGGAAAACCCTAACAAGTTTTTAAGTGAAATCCTTTAACAAGGTCACTCCTAATAGGGTGAGAATAATCTCTAACAAGACTTGAAGTATAAATCCTCTAGCTAGGTGAATCTCAAAAGGAGTTTGTAACCCCTTAACAGGGTAGTTCTTGACAAGACTTATACAAGCTTCTAACCGGGCTAAAGATACTCTTAACTAGGTATGCCCTTAGTAGTATTATGATTAAGTAATACTAAGAGAGGGGGGGGGGGGGGGAATCAGTATTANCTAAGAGAGGGGGGGGGGGGGTGAATCAGTATTACAATACTTTAAACATGAAGTTAATAATTTACAACTTAACCATATATTTATTGAAATGAAAAGAACATAAACACACAACACACAACACATAACACCATGAATTTTTGTCAAGGAAACCCCAGGCAAGGGAAAAACCCAGTGGGGATGGTACCCACAAATGTGTATTAAAAGTATTGTGTCCCTGTTAGGAGCTGAATATTACATTAGTACATTTCCTTGTTAGAGGAATAAAAAACCCTGTTAAAGGTATACTGAGCACTCTACTCATACAATTAGAAATATAGTTCTGTTACAATGAATTCTCAATAGTGAACAATACAAGCATCAGCTATGCTTAGATAGTTCTAGTTGTAGCTTCCATCAACATTTGTGTGACGTCAAAATACATCCATCTTATCTACATATATTCCATCCATCCATTATACTTCTCTTTACAAAAAAATCTCTTCATATATATGAGCACGTGCCAATGAGCCCCTTGGATTTTAATTCACATAGAAATACAAGTGTTTGAAAATATAAACACTCAAATAAAACATCTCACAATTCAGATTTTTCATATGTGTCTATGAAAGCAATTAACATGCTTTGTTTCTACCCTGCGCAGATTTTCACGCTCTAACGCATTGCATGGAATTTTGACAATAATGCATAGATTTATTTATGCATTTGCAAATTACATTTGGTTTAAAGACCCCTCTAATTCATACATTGCACACCATTTGTTTTTAAGTTTGTAAAGCCTTTTAACAAAAAATACACAACATATTTCAATTCCTTTAGCAGCGCTGACCTCCAGTCTAGATAATTGCACATGATTTCTCCTTTAAACATGCCAATTGCATTTGTTTGCAAGTTCTTAAAAACTTTTCTTTACTGCACAACCCTTTTTTCTCAAATGTGCAACCTTCCATTCTCCTTGCTTGCACAAGATTTCATTCTCCCATCACCTTCCATTTGAATTTGTTTACAAGTTTTTAACATGGTTATTATTTATTTGTGCCAGTCTCCTTCATTGCTCTCCATTGCGCAGGGTCTTCTTTGTATTTCTACGCAGTTTCTTTTTTATTCATTTTACACTGTGCAAATTGTATTTGGAAGTTTTAAGTGAGTTTTGGTTTACTTGCATGTACAATCCTCTTCAGTTTCCTTCCATAGGCCTTTTCCAATGAAACCATGTGCAACATGTGTTCTCATGAAACATTGCACATACATTTGTACATTTTCCATGCGCAGACTACACTAATGTCTCCCACGTGGCATCCTCTTAATTAAGCTAATAAACATGCATTACAGGTGTGACCTACCAAAACAAATGTATTTCATGATTGTTCACCCTACCATTTGTGTCATATATGTAAATGCTTCGCACATTATCAAAAAGAAAAGGATAATCTGTAAGTATAGTTATAGGACCATCAGTGTATGTCAAATTCCTTTTCTCTAGAATCATGAATGTGCATAAAATCACATGTTTCAAATAGTCGCTGATATTACATCTACCAATGTGAAATGTAAAGGCCTCTACAACATATTGGAAGGGCTTGTAGTATCCGACATTACTCATGTCCATCACAATAAATTTGAAAGTTTATAAAGAACAAAAACTGATTCACAAAAATCATTTTGCACTTGCTTGCAATTTGATGAACAACACTTTTCATCACTGCCTTGGTGGATGACCATATGCTGCTCCAGAAGATCTTATTTGGTGTGAGAAAGGAGGAGAATATAGTTTTAAAACTGCCATATATTATTTTGGAAGCTCTTAGACCCTTTCATTAGAATCATATTCATAATCTCTCAAATTTGACATTTCAAACATCAAAAACTGAAATACTTTCATGCCACAGAATAAGGCCTCCAAGAAAGTGATTTGGAAAAATACCAAATCCAATCTTAGGAATATGAAAATTTTCATATTTATTTACTAAAGCATGATGAGAATGTGCATTGAAGTATTTTTTCTGAGTTTCACTTGGGTGCAAGATATCCGTGATCAAGAATGACCATTCTAAAAGTCTCTAAAAATGGAAATGTGAAAACACAGGAAACTGACTTCAGATTTAAAACCATGTCTTGGGATCTTATCAATTAGCCAATATATTAATTAATATATAATGACCATTCATGTAAAATGAATCTATCTGATTTAACTCCATGTGCCTGATATAGCTGATCAAATCTAGCAATTCTAAAAAACTGTGCAGATGTAGATGTAAAAACATCATAAGCTTCATTTGGATTAGCCTTTGAAAAAATAGAAAGACATGCCTTGAGGCCCAACCCCTGATCCTAGAAATATATTTACATACAAGGAGCACAAAGAAACAACTCTCATCTCAAAATAATCATTTGATAAAAAGTCACAAACCTCTGAATATGACTGTTTTACAAAATCAATTCTGCCCATACTAGGAAACTGCATAAAACACCTTATGTTTTGATTTCAAAAACTCACCCAATGCACACCTTATGATCAGAGACATTGGATATATATTCAATTTCACACAGGGATTATGAACCTCCAATTGGATTTCTCTAATGGTCAATAGGTTTCTCTAATATGCAAAGTCAGCACTTCAACTACTTTCGAAACTCAAACACAGTGAGACTACAGAAATTGGATTTGGAAAGAGCTGGGAAAAGTAATAAAATGGATTGAACAAAGTCAAAATATTTAGGAAGGTACATTTTCATGTTTTCAATGTAGGGGAACACACAATTCTACATGGAATTCAATCAGGTACAAATTGTGGGAACTCAAAGTAGGGCATTCAATAATTCTGCAAATTACACTCAACGAACCAGAATAAATTGCAAACATAAATGTTTTGGAAAACTTATCATTTGAAGTCACAGGGATCTAGAAATGGGCATAAAGGTTCAATTTCATTCCTAAAACATCTTGGAACACTCCATAATGTCATTCATATCTACCCGGTCAAAGATGCAGACGTCCCATGTGGGTCACTTGATAAAACTGGGAACATGCATAAGTGCAAAAATGGGTAATGACCTCCAAATGACTACCTCCAAAACATATCAAAACTGAATTCTAAGGGTTTCAACCCACTATATTTACTCCATGATAGGTTTTCAACATATTACCCAAGTGGTTTCACGTAACAATCACTAGGTCTCTTTTTATTTGTACTCATAGTAGGCCTCTTCAAAAAGCTTTTTAGGGGTAGTAACTTTGTGCCTTGAGAAATTTTCACTTGGTCACTCCAAATTTCTCCAAAATTTGAGAGTGCCAACAAGAAGCTCCACAACTCTATTAGATTTGGTGAATAGGTTGCAGATATCGATTGATAGGATGAATAGGTGAACCAATTTATTCTAAGGGTTCTGACAGGTTAACATGAAGACAATAATAGTAAGTATTTTGAGTAGCGATCAAGTTTGCAACCACATTAGGAGGTGTCATTGTTACTAGATCATCACTATGGCCATAAAAGTTTAGATTTATGACCGCAATAGTTAACTCAACATTTTGTGGAAGTTAGTATTTTGGTGTTGTGTTCAGTATGAATTGATTGAGTTACCGATTGGTACCTATTGATCAGATGGTCAAGGCACTTAAGTTATTATCAGTGTTTTGTAATAAATATTTCTATTATGTTTTTGGACAACATGTTAGGTTTGTTTGGCATGGATTTTCATGAGTTAGGTCAATGCTTTGGGCCAACTTGTGGATTGTTTTAAAAATTTTAACTGACTTAAGAAGAACATTATAAAGACAAGCTAAATCATGTGAATTAGGGTTGAAGATCATATTTTTTGGTGGTTGTGATTAGAGAAAGAGGTATAGTATTGCACCAAGAGTTTAGATATTGGATTAGATCTACCAGGCAAGTAGTGTCATTCCTAGATCATTTATTTTATTTCATTGCTCAAGGATAACTCTAATAGGTCAGTAGGTTGTATCCCTTAATAGGGTGGACTTTAAAAAGTCTCTTTGTATAAATCCGTTAACAAGGTGACTTATGAGAAGGAGTTATAAATCCTCTAGAGAGGTATACCATAATATGTATCATTATACTTCTAACAAGGTACTAGTCACTCCTAACCGGGTGAACACCTAATAGGGTATTGTAAGCTCCTGATAGGGAAAATCATTTTACTATAGTGAAGATATTGTGGGTGTCATCCCTATCATATTTTTCTCCCTCTTACAAAGGGTTTCCACATGAAAAAATAGTGGTGTTATGTGCTATGATTTGTGGATGCTTAAATTATTTTAACGCTATTGCATAGTTATACTTGCATGTTTGATTGTGTGGAAGTTGTTTAAAAGCATTATCAGATTCTTGGTCAAATTGGTTCATTATTTGTTTGAACTGATTCACCCCCCCTCTTAGTGCTTCTATATACTAAAAATTGGTATCAAAGCTAAGTAACCTTGAAGAATCCTAACATCTTGGGTGAGATCCTTAAGGAAGACATGGAGTTTTATAGAATACAACTTGTAGAGGTTGATGATATGATTGAGAAACTTAGAGACCAGCCGAAGATTTCTAGGGTTAAGAGACAAGAGTTGGTAGAAAAATTTATCAAAATTCAAGATCTCATTGAACACCTATCTGAGAAGAGTGGATTTGAATAATTTAAGGTTTAAGTTTTGGTCTTAGAGAATGAGAAACATAAGGACAAAAAGGACATGCATAAGGGTTTGGACAAGATGAAGCAAGAAAAGGACATGCAAAGGGAGTTGGAAAACCTCTCAATAAGAATGGGTCAAGAGTTAGAAGAAAGGAAAGCTACAGATGAAGCTAAGAAGGTTGAAAAAGATGCTCTCAAAGATAAATATGACACTTTAAATGCCAAGTTGGAGGAATTATTCATGGTTGAACAAGAAGTTGTTTTTCATGAACATTTACATGACACAAATGAGGGATATCAAGAATCCCTAAGGCTAAATGAAGATATGAGAAATGAGAATGTGAAACTAAAAGAAGATTTGAAGAGTGCTAATGATCTTTTTGACAAGTTCAATATGAGTTATGCTTAAATTGATGAAAAAATCTCAAGGTAAAGGAGAAATGGTGAGAAAAAAGGTTTAGGGTTTTCAAAATTTGAAATCAGTGAGTCATTTGGTACAAAGGAGATCCATGAAGAAGGAGAGTAAAAAACTAAGGTAAACAACAACAAAGGTGGTAAGAGAAATTACAAACCAATATGTTTCAATTGTCACAAAGAAGGTCATACTACTAATGTTTGTAGGTTTGGACCTATTGGACCTTGTTGTCAATCAAGATTACACCTGTAGAAGAATGAAAAATTCAGCTATCATGTTGGAACATTGAGATTCTCTTAGGCTATGGGTATCCTATGGTGAGAGAGAATCTATGGGATTTAAATGCCGGTTCCTTTTCGTATCACCTAAACTAACTTTGAATGAGGAAAGTGATAAAAGGATGCTTGGTAAAAATGAATCTAATTATAAGGTGATAAACCAAATAATTTTAATCTTTGGGAAATTTCAAATATTAATGCATTCACAATTAAATCTAAATAAAAGTTAACCTCCACAACCTCGATGCAATAAACCAGCTCTAAAGAAGACTAAAGGTATCAATAATCACAATAAGGGAAAACATCTCCACAAATCAGATTACTAAAAATATACAAGTACAACTATAATCCTTATAAACACAAGATGGGAAGGAAAAATCATCTCTTTATCCTAAAATAAAAGGAACTAACTATTACCAAAATCTAAAAATTATGAACTTCAGTACAAATGTGAAGCATGAAAGAGCTTTGCGAAAGCTACAATAATCTTGTCTAAAAAGAAAAAGCTCAGATTTGCCCTAGAAAATAAGGATTCCTCTATTAAAATAAAAACTAAGGACTTATAGGAAAGTCTCAACACCAACTCCAAAGATAACTCTAGAAGGAATTGAACTCCAACTGGAATAAACTAATCAAGACCTAATGTAGAACTTAAGCACCACCATTCTCTCTTTGTAAAATCTCAAAATAACACATAAGGTCAGATACAATCAATAATTCTAAAAAATAGGAGGTGGAACTGGAAGAAATAGGAAGATAACTGCCTCAAATGTCCCCTCCATGGATAAACAACTCAAGTAGGCCCTGAAAATACTGTCAAACAACCACTAAACTATGAAAAATAGGCCTCAAATATGTATTTCTTTAAAGAATCATGCAAAATTAAGGGTGAAACTGAATAGATCTTCTTATAAATTCCCTTAAAACTCTCCTTGGCATGTGTATGTAAACTGCCACCTTTATTAACGTTAAAATAAACTATATAACGATCCTTACAAATTAATTAACCACCTTTTATGGACCATCACATGGCACCCTTTGAATATCCTGAGAAGTCTACATGTATACTACTACTATGTCATTCCCACCTTGGTATAGACATGTGGTGGTATCTTGCGATCCCACAGATTTTATCTTTCACACAACTTCCTTGATAGAATCATGAGAACCATCTGATCTGATGACCATTTAAACTCCTTTGAGCATCTCCAAAGCTACCTAAACACTATGTGTCACCCTTTGACTGGTCCCCATGGTTGACAAATTCCTTCAATTTCATCCTGACCCACCTTGCTGAAAAAAATGTATAATATTACGAAGGAGATTATTCACACGGTAACAGGGTTGTGCGTGATCGATGATGTACCTATTCTAAATATTATTCTTGCTGGTGAGGTTACTCGGCTAACAAAGTCAAAAAAATATCAATGTGCCATGACTATCAATGAGTTTGAAGATATTAAGGTCAAGTTTTCATCAATGGTGATTAGTTACAGAGTATATCAATCGATTTGATTGAACAGTGTGCCTGGTTGTGGTATTCATGCTGCATATTAGATGGTGAAGGAGAATGCACAATATGACCTATGTGAGGTCAATTATTTGTGAACATGGAGAGAATAAAGAAGGACAAGCAAAAACATATTTTAAGTATGGTTCATTGGTGGTATGTATATTCTTCTACTTGCAAAATCATTTTCCTAGTATCTGTGAAATTCAGTGGTTGACCGATAGACCCAGAGTAGTACAGATTAAAGAATGTATAAGATTGTTAGGAAATAACTTTAATAGTGCTATTTTAAAAATTTTCATGAAATAATGTGTGTGTGTGTGAGAGAGAGAGTATTCCAACCAATATAGTAGAAAAGTGCAAATATGATATATGTTTTGTTGTGGATATTGATACATGTATGTTGCAGGAAGTACAACCAATAACTTCTTTGGATCTATCAATGGGTTATATGGTAGATGGTGATATTGTATCACTCCATGCTAATGAATTACTATCTAAGATGATTGGTGTCAGTACTCCTAGGTTGGGTACCTATGAAGAAAATTCTTTGAAAATCCATTCATAGCTAAAGGCACCTGTGTTGGAGAGGAGAGTGAGGAAACAAGTTGATGATTTAGCCAAGAAGAGTCCTATTACCAAGGATATGGTGGATAATATCAGGAAGAAGTTTGTGACTAAGGAGGTAGGGTCTTATGTTGCTGCTGTAGAAGTTGAAGAGGTAGAGATTGTATCTTCGACAATCAGTAGGGAAACATGGAGAATAGCCAGGAGTTCCACAATGTAGAAGGAAAAGGAAAAATAAAAAGAGAAGACACTTGTGACTAGTCTGAAAACTTACAAGAGGAAGAAGGGAAATTCACATGGATATAAAGAATCAAAGGAAAAAATAAAAAAGAAGGCTACTGCTGAAGAAGAAGAACCTAAAACTAATTCATACAAAGAGAAAGTAGAGTTGAAGGTTGGTGGCAAAAGATATAAAGTAGTTGGCATTACAACTTGTTACCCCTAATTTTTGACTCATACCCTACATTTTATCATTACCTAAAATCATGAGTTTATTCTCTTAGAAGTAAAATGTCTGCAAATATTTTCCAGCCTATTTTGCATTTCCTCCTTGTCGGTTGAACTTGAATCTTGAACTTGTCTAGTTCAAGGTTCAAAGTTCAATGTTGCCTTGCAGTGTGTTATGTCTTTCTTTGCTTTATGTGAAAATGAGTGGTGCGGTCTGCAAAGTCCACTCTCTCATTGAACTCTGAATCTTGAACTTGTTTAGTTCAAGGTTCAAGGTTCAATTGCAGGTTGCATCTTGCATAAAGTGTGTGGCATTTAGGTTTTTACCACTCATTTGGTCTTTTATAAGCACACCAAAAGGAAGTAGTGTTTTGTTACCCATTGAACTTAATTTTTGAACTAATCTTTTTCAAAGTTCACAGTTCAACCGAAGCTTGCGTGGTGAAAAGGTGAAAAGACAGTGGTGATGAGAGCAAAGTGACAGCTGGAGGGTAATGATTTTATCTGCGTGTGTTCAGGATATAATCATGATTGGATGTGACACTTATATGTCATTTAAATCATTTAAGAGGCATAATATTTAATAATCACATCAAGAGAAAACTCTTGTCACATTTAATTAAAAGCCCGCATTGCCATTTATTGCAAAGCCTACACATTTTGTGGGAAAATCAGTTATAAAATAAGAGTGTGTGCTGCTAGTCTTCTGGTGAAGTTTTATGGTGAAATTGAAATTGGTGGAGTAGAAGAAGGTATATTCTCATCCTATGAAGCTTTGAGTGTGCGGAATTTATGGGTTAGTGTTTTCTTTTCCAGAGTCCCTGTTCAAAGTTGAAGCCATCTAAAAGTTTGATATTGAAAGACTCTATTTTCCTTCTGCAATTTTGGTCTTTTGTAAGTCTTTCCTATAAGAAATATGAAGTCCCCACTCCCAAATTTTGGGAAAACCTCCTCTTTGGTTATTTCACTTCCTGACTATGATGACACGATGATAAAAGCGAGTGCCTTAGAGGAAATTTGCAGTAAAATCAAAAGCCCTATTTCTGGTTCTATAATAGAAAAGGTGGTGTTAAGTGGTTTGGCTGATGTAATGAAATTTCCCCTAGTAGCTCCCTATCCTGAGTTAGTAATGGAATGTGGTAGAAGGTATGATAGGGAAGAGAGATGTATTAAGAAAATTGATGGAAGCCCTCTAATCTTCATTAGCTAAGATGTTATTCTCACAACAATGGGCATTCTAGAAAAAGACCCTTATGAAGGATGGACCATTGCTTCCTCCTACTCTACTTTCTCAACAAAGAAATAGGTTTATAGGAATGAAATTTCCAAGATATGGTTGGTAGAAGCAAAAAGTGGAGGGTCAAGGCTACCCAAACCCCTTACGATAGATCATTTGAAGCCTGAAGTTGCGAAATTGGTGATTTTGTTGAATAGGATCAAAGGTAATAGCCACGCCTATTACTGGAAAGATTAGATGTATTTATTTATCCAAATAAATTTGGTAGGGAATAATTTCATTGATTGGGTGGATTATATAGCTGATGAGCTACATCATCAACTGGCCAATTATTCAAAAAAAAGTTGGTGGTTTTTATATGTCTTCCTATCTGTTCTATGCCTTAGCTTGTACTAGAAACTGTGATGGTTTATATCATGAGTTACCTATCCCTAATATGAAGGTGTATGATTATTATCCCCATTTGTAGAAGGATTTCCATGTTGACAATTTTATGAAGGTAAATGGTTTTTTTCTGGGAAGGTTGATTTTTGAACTACAGGGGAACATTGAGCAAAGAATGTCAGAGGAGGCTAAAAAGTTTGTAAATGTCTTTGGAAGTTTCTTCATACAATTCAGAAGCTTTACTTACATTAGAGTGGGCGGATTTGAGGGTGAGCCATTCAAATTTCCTAGATATGCTCTGGATTTGCATGTTGTAACTGAAGTTGGGTGCCAGTTGGCTCATGTGCACAAAGACATCAAAGACAGAAAGGGAAGGGCCAAATCTTTTTTTCCCATAGAACTAGGTTTTAATTCCTTTAAGAATTCTTCTGATGCTCTTAATTTAGAGCAAGAATTGAACAAGTTGAAACTAAAAACCTTCAAGGCTAGGAGGGATTTTGACATCAGAGCAGTTGCTGCCTGATATTTTAGTTTACCTTCTGAATTTCACCATGTCCCTAAAATTGAACATTTATGGGAAAATTGTGCAGATGATTTTGAGGTCAGAAAGAGATTGTGGTGTATATTTACACTTGTTCAAATAGTAAACTTGCAAATAGGCATTGATGCCAATGGAATAGAAGAGGGGGAAGATGAAGACATAATTGATGAACAATATAAAGGAGGTTCAGGGGTTACCACTTCCTAAAATTGACTAGAATATAGAAGAAATGGAGAGTATTCACATTAAGACACCCGGTGTTATAAAAAGAACTGAAAGGTGGATTGCCAGCAAAAGGCCACCTTCTCACAGAAGACACAATACTAGGGGATTAGCTCTTAAAGCTCATGATGAAAATGCTATCCCATGTTCTAATGAAAATGTTTATGTCGCAGGTCCTTCTAAAACTAAAAACAAAAAAGTTGCTGAATCTAAAGCTAAAAAGAAGAGGTCCCCTCATCCTATTCCACCCACAAGGACTTCCAAAAGAAAGGCTCAGAAAGAAGAAGTCAAATCAGCTAGAGAGAAAGAAGTAATCAACCTTGAGTAGATGGCAGATAAGAATTCACAAGAATATGTGTCAGAGGAAGCTATTTCAGGAGGAGATAATCAGCAAGAAGTCAAGGATTCCATGATTTCTATGCCCACTAGTCCAACACAGGCATTAGAAGATTCTCAATAGTCACCAGTTCCCACTTTGAAGTGGTTGGAAAAATCCATCAACAGAAAAAGGAATGTCTTGCCAATAACACTACCTTTTGAAGACATGGTAAGAAAATGTCTAGGTTCCTTTGGGAAACCAAAAAGGATAAGGATGGAATCTAGGGTGGACATTGATGAAAAAATAGGGCACTGGTATGCAGAACGTGCGGTTGCTAAGAATAGTAAGGAACTCTCTAAAGTTACTATAGATGATTTTACAGTTGAGAAGATAGATCTTGGATATGCCACCAGAGTGGCCGATGTGAAACACTTGGAGAAGTCTACAAAAAAGATCATACATAGGTCTTTTAAAGATGAAAAAGATAAGAATGAGATGAAAGCACAATAAAAAATATGGTTGAATTCATTCAAGAGGTTCGGGATCCCAATCCCATCCCTTTGACTATTGCTTCACAGTATTTTGATCCACGATCACCAGAGATTAGGAAAACCCTAGATCAAATTCAGAAGAATGAATTGATTGCAGATGCCTAGTCTAAATGGATCCAGGCCATGATACAAAAAGGAAGCAATTATATCAATCAGCTAATTAAGACTCATGAAGTGTTTAGCTCAATTGTTGCAAAAACTCTGGTGCAATTAGTAGAATGGGAAAAGGAGAACAAAAAATGGCTAAAAGTAACAAATCAGCTCTATGAGATAGAGAAATATGGAGTGAGAAAATTTCTGACCGAGAAACCTATTCCAAGATTGGATGAAGATACTCTCTATGTCTCCATCAAGAGTATAGAGTGGAGAAACTCTATTATTAAATCCGGTCATGATAGGAACACTTATCTGTTGAGTGAATCAAAGGGGTTGATGGACACTATGCAAAAATATCTCAAATGTTTGAATGTTTCACTCCTAAAAGAGGATACTCAAGTGTCAAAGGAGTAGATGAGCTACTAATGGAGTTTGAGCATGAAGTTACTGCCATCAAAGATACCAAAGATATTACCCTAGATGATCTCAAAACCCTTTCCAATATGGAAGCAATGCTATTAGTATGTACCGATCATCTTGAGGCGCATATATAGAAAATCACCCAAGTCCACAAAGATAAGAAATTTCTGAAGCAGAGGGTAATTCATATTACCTTGCCACATCAGACCACAATCAGCAGTGTTGTAAAGGCGCACAAAGAATGGAGGAATTCTCGCATTGCTGACACTTCATAGGACCAATCTAAGGGATCCAACACATCCACCACTCCGTGATCATGCTTCACAGATCATAGAGTAGTGGTGGTTTTTCTTAGTTTTTGTTCTCTTTGAATTTGGGTGGTTTTTGTAAAATAGTTATGCTAAATCCCGTAGAGTTTATCTTAGGATGTTAGTTCCTTTTTTCTAAGAACTGACAGCTATTTATAGCTGGGATAATTTGTATTCAGATGATGGTAATTTTGGTTAAGCTAGGCCTAAGACTTAATAGATTTATTTAGTGTATTTCAGTTACTTTATTGTTTGAGAAAGAAACTTGGAAGTAAATTTTTGATATGAATGGAATAAAATTTATGCTTTGCAAATCTCTTGGTTTATAATAGTATATTGATCTCCATTGGGATATTTCTTGAATATCGGAAATTTTTTTTCAAGTGGATTTTTCTGTAGTGTGTTTAGTATAGTTTGCTTTCAATAGCTGGTTTATTTTAAAATTGAAGTCTGTGAGCTTCATTTGGTGTTGAAAATACCTATATTTCTTTCATTTTTCATAGCATGCTGATGTATGGATTACTGCAAAAGTCTTAGTCACTTTCTGTTTAAAAGTGTATGTGTTTGTGAAAGCAACATATGATTCTCAAGATTCATTGAAGATCAAATCGAGATCTGTACCTTAATTTAGAGAATTATAAATTTGAATATTATAATTCAACTATTATTTTGAGATTGCTATTTTTCATGGGCTTAGAGCAAGTAATTAATAATTTGTAGAAATATAAATCATAATGCTAACACAAGTGAAAAGTTAGTTGATCCTAAGACTTTGAGAATTTTGACTGTAGATACCATATAAGAGAGTATTGATAGTGTAAGTGATGCAAACCGATGTTATGAGAATTTTGAAGATGTTGATAAATAAAAGATAGAGGATGCTATTGTATTCAGTTTGCATTCATTTTGCAGAGGACCTAGAGAACTATACACCACAACAAGATCCTACTGTTGAAGTGGAAGATGTACAAAGTGAAGAGGAAGCTCAAAATAATAAAATAAAATAAGTGGTGATATCTTTTGCAAATAATGAAGTTGGATAGACTGGTGATGTTAGAAAGAAAGAAGAAGTTGATGTTGTAACACATTTGATGAAAAGGAAATTGAATCTAGGTGATAGTTCAAGTTATAAGAAGAAGAGAAAGGATATGGAGGTTCATGAGGAAGAAACTGAAGATGAACTTATAGATGAGGATGTTGAGGTCATACAAGGACCTATTGATGCTACCAAAATGAGTCCTAGTGAATTAATGAGAATATCAGACATACTAAAGTTAAAAGCCAAAAAGGAAAATCTTAGAGCTGAACAAAAACAAGAACAAGTACTTCAGTCAACTAGAGACATTCTTGTAAATCTTGTACTTGAAGTTGACTATGATCTTAATGTTATACCGATTGAACAAATGGATACCTTGGTTAGTGCTATCACTAAGTAAGTTACTATCTTGGAGGAAGCTTCTATGAATAGAAAAAAGATGCATTATAAAAAGAAGAGGATTTATAAGTTATTGGATACTATTGCATTAGATAAAGGGATAGTCATAAGTCATGTGAATCAGGTGAAGGAAACTTTGAAGGAATTTGGACAATTGCTTGCAAAATTTTCCAACTTTTCATTGTTTACACAAGATTTGGAGCTAAAATGAAATGCAACTCAATATGAGCTTAAATATTTAATTTCTAGTTTTGATCCTATTTCACATTCAACTACCACTTATGGATCACAAGTCAAGGTTGTAAATCAAAATCTGAAAGCATTGCAAGGAGAACAAAACAATAGGATCACTACATTGATGGAGTTGCAGACATATCTGATTCCAACAATTAATGCTATACAATAGAATGTTAAAGATGCAGAGGTAACACTTGGGTTACCTAATATGAGCACTCTTGATGCGATGGAGGAGTTAGATTTTATTCTACATGGACAAATTCTTACCATTGAACATTTGCAAAAGTCATGGGAGAATTCTTAAAATACAACCAAAGCCAATTTTAGAGATTTTTTTGAGAGGCTCTGATTGGTAATTTATTTTCATTTTTGAATTTTCATTTTTGAATTTTCATTTTGTACCTTTGTCATTGTTGTCAAAGGGGGAGTGATTGGTATAGTGAAAATATAATTGGTATAGCGAAAAAAAAGTTGAGGAGTGATTGGTATAGAAGATGGTTATAGCTCTGTATATATTTTTGGTGATATGTGAGAGTGAACAGAGACATAATTTTCACTGTATCTTTCCATTAATGCCAAAGGGGGAGATTGTTGGTATTATAATGGTTTTTGGAGTTGAGAGGAAGAGTTTGAGTTTTTCATTGGTGGAATCTCCACAACTCTATTAGATTTGGTGAATAGGTTGCAGATACCGATTAAACAGATGAATAGGTGAAGTGGTTTATGTTAAGTGTTCTGATCAGTTAACAAGAAGACAATAACAAGAAGTGTTTTGAGTAGAGATCGAGTTAGTGAGCACATTGGGAGGTTTGGTTGTTAATGGAGCATCATTGTGGTCAGAAAAGTTCAAATTTATGATCACAACAGTTAATTCAACATTTTGTTAAAGTTAGTATTTTAGTGGTGTTCAGTATGAGCCGGTTGAGTTACCATTGGTACTTGTTGATCAGATGGTCAAGGCAGTTAATTTATTGTTAGTGTTTTTTAATAAATATTTGTATTACATTTTGGGATGACATGTTAGGTTTTTTTGGCATGGATTTTCATGAGTTAGGTTAATGCTTTGGGCTGACTTGTGGATTGTTTTTAAAGTTTTAACCAACTTAAGAACAACATTATAAAGGAAAGATAAATTGTATGATTTAGGGTTGAATATCATGTTATTGGTGGTTGCGATCAGAGATAGAGATAGATTATTATGCCAAGAGTTTAGATATTGGATTGGATTTGATAGGCAAGAAGTATCATTCCTAGATCAGTTATTTGAGTTCATTGCTCATGGATAACTCTAATATGTTATTAGGTTAAACCCTTAATAGGTTGGAATTAATAGGAATATTTGTATAAATCCTTTAATAGGGTGACTTCTAAGAAGGCATTCTAAATCCTCTAGTGAGGTAGAAACTAATAGGTCTTATTATAGTTCTAATAAGGTACTAGTCACACCTAACTGAGTGAACCCCTAACAAGGTATTGTAAGCTCCTAATATGAGAAATATTTTTAATGCAATGAAGAGATTGTGGGTGTCATCTACACCATGGTTTTCTCTCTCTTTAAAGGGTTTCCAAATGAAAAAATAGCGGTGTTATGTATTATGCTTTGTGGATGCTTAAATTGTTTAAATTCTATTGTATATTTATACTTGCATGTTTGATTATGTGGAAGTTGTTTAAAAGCATATTCAGATTCTTGGTTGAACTGGTTCATTTTCTATTTGCATTGATTCACTCCCCTTCTCAATGCTTCTATATACTAAAATGATGCCTTGGGTTATGAAGTAGATGGAGATATTTGTAGACCTTATGGAAAGACATGTTGTCAATGAGTGTCAAAACACTTAGTCATTCAACACTACCCGAGTGATCAATGTGACTTGAGTGATCAATATTGCCCAAGTGACCAGTGTGACCCCAGTGATTAGTATTGCCCGAGTCATTCAGCATCGCCCAAGTGATCAGTGTCACCCAAGTGATCTATGTGATCTAAGTGATCAGCACATTAACCAAGTATCAGTTTTTCTCCCGAGTAGACTTTTGGACCCGAGTGACAGTATTGGGCTGACTTTGCATATATTGTTTAATATCATTATGTATAATGGAAGCCAACCTATGAAGTTAATTGTTTTGGATAAGATATATATGTAAGACACTTTGTTTATCCAAATTAGACAGAAAATATAGATGTATGAGTATATATATGAATATTATATGGCATATTGATTAGAATATAGAAGAAGAATAAAAGTAGATTAGAGACTCATCTATCATAGTTAGGTGATTAGTTATATTCAAAAGGATCTCATTCAGAAAATTATATTTGACAAAGCATATCATCTACTGGTTCATTCTAATAGGTGGATCAACAAAATCCTTTAACAAGGTGGATCTAACAGTCCTTTGTAAATCTCTTAATAGAGTTGCATTACTTTTTGTATTGTATCAAATCCTTTAACAAGGTGGACTTAACAGTCCTTATTTCTCTTAACAGGGAAGACCATCACAAGTGGTAAATGTAAGCTCTAATAGGATGAATTATACTATAGTACTAAATATTGTGGGTACCATCCCCACCCCAGTTTTACTTTCTATTTGGAAGGTTTCTGGGTAGCCAAATACTGTGTTATGTGTTATGTATGATTCTTTCATTTCATTTTTATGGATGCAAATCGGATTAGATAATCTAATTTTGAATAAAAAAGATTAAGTTTTATTGGTTCTTGCTTCACCCCCCTCTCAGTCACATTGCATGTAATATATTTCCAACAATTGGTATTAGAGCTAAAGGTTCTCTAACAAAATTTTAGCAGCTTGAGCAAAGATCAGAGACAATGGAAGTATACAGACTAGATAAGGCCATTGAGAATGAAAAGATAGATCTACAAATGGCCATGGATCAGATCAAGAAACTCAAAGAGAAGCTCTCTCTTTCCCTAAAAAGAAGCAAATATTTAGGAGTACAAATGAATGACATGAATTACATAGAAGAAAGAATTGAAGATTTTTGCAAAGATAGAAGTTCTGAAGAAGCTTATGCAGCCATTGAAGACTTTCTTGCAAAGAATCTCAATTTACATTAAGAAGTCAGAAAGTTGAAAAGAGAATAAGAAGTTCATTCAGTCATATTATGTGAAGTCATAGAACAAAAGAATCAAGAAGAAGATGATAAAAATTTGGAACAAGAAGACAAAATAATGTTGAGTACAAGTTTAGAAGAAAAAGAAAAATAAATCCATCACTTGTCACTCCAGCAAGCAGATTTGGAAAATAAACTCAATAATGCAAATCAAGAAGTTGTCAACCTGAGAACAGAAAATGAAAGACTGCAGAATGATCTCAACACTAAAAGGAAAGCCAATGAAAGTATGATGAATTCACAAGGTAGTGCAAATCAATTAACAAAAGTCAGACATCATGGATAAACTGGAATAGGTTACACTAAACAAGGTGAATCCTCTAAGAAAGGAGCTCAAAAGAACATGAAGGCTACTTGTAACCATTGTGGTAAGTTAGGGCATACATCAAATAAATGTTGGAGCAATGGAAAATAAAATTTTAGTTGAAAATTCTACAGTTTCAACAAACATGGACATAGATCAAGTAAATGCACTGAGAAACCTAAGTTTGAAGGAAAATGTTTCAAGTGTAATGAACAAGGTCATAGATCTTTTGAGTGTAAAACTAAGAAATGGAACCCTGTTGAACAATTGGCCAAAACAATTTTTGGTTGGGATTACAACACATGGTAAAGATGTTGTCACTGTGGAGAATATGGACACATTGGTACAAATTGTATAAAGACTCATCTCCAAAAAGGAAATCCTACTAAGAGATGTTATGTGTGTAAACAACTCGGTCATCTAAGAAGAAAGTGTACGAACAAATAAAAAGTGGATATTGGTTTTGAGAAAGGCAAATCCAATGTCTCAGAAATTAGAAATCACATGTATAAAAAATGGGTAAGGAAATCCTTTGAAAGTTTAGATAAAAAAAATGAAGGAACTAATGGCCCCCAAGAGAGTGAGTTGGGTGGATCTATCGTCACAGAATAGAGATATAAGGAAATGTAATTGAATTTAAATATTTAGATAATTGAGAAAAACCTATTTATGAGATCATATTTATTTAATTAATTAGATATTCTCTCAAAAATCTTTCTTCTGTTCAGAAATAGAATCTTTGAATTAATTGTGCTTTAAAGAGAAAGAAAGTAGTTAAATCAAATACAATAGAATTAAATCAAAGAAAGAAAATAGTTAAAGCAAAGAGAAAACAATTTATAGTATTCTTTTAAATAAAGCTTTCTATTCTAAACTGGCTTTTCTATCTATTTTATTTCAAAGAGGAAAGTTTCTATTTCGATCATCTTTGAGTTTATAAAAGAACTCCCATTCTTCATTCAAAACCCCCACTCATTTTCATGCATTGTTAGATTACTGAATTATTGCCACATTTCTTGATAATCTCATATAGAATAATTTCATTTTGCAATAGAATAGTTTCAATTTCTAGAATAATTGCATTGAAATCTTGTCTTAGATTAATCTTGCATCTTTCAATTCTTAGAATAATCTTGCATTGTATTGCATTCATGGAGAAAAATCCTTCATTTCTAGATTGGTGTATGGTTGTGAGACTCTCGTTATGAGAGCTATTTCAAAAACCCAATCTAGATAGAAGAAAACAGGTCAAATCACACAGACAGGAAAGATAAGTAATCTCATATTTAGTCTTGTGTGTATCTGGTGAAGAAGGACTATGTTGAAGTGTATGGTGAGTTAACAAGGCCAAATTTACCACATACATTTCTTAATCTTGCATTGTATTGCAATCATGGAGAAAAATCCTTTGTTCCTAGATTGGTCTATGGTTGTGAGACTCTCATTCTAAGAGCTATTTCAAAAACCCCATCTAGAAAGAAGGCAATAGGTCAAATCACGTAGACAGGCAAGATTAGTAATCTCATATTCAGTCTTGTGTGTATCTGGTGAAGAAAGACTATGTTGAAGTGTATGGTGAGTTAACAAGGCAAGGTTTACCACATACATTTTTGGCGCCCACCGTGGGGTAGGTACATTCTATTCTAGCCTCATTTCATTTCATTTTTTTTCATTTTTTGCATTCTATCTGTACTTCTGTACTACTCTGTTTTAATCTTGTATGAACTTTCTGAGCGTCTCGAGTGAACTTTTTAGTTCTTCGCGTAGCTCTCTGTACTTCTTCATGCAATCTAGTATGAATTATCATGTGAAATTACACACCAGAGCTTTCATTTGATATTTTTGTGTCTTGATTTTCTAACCATTTGCTATTTTCTAACATTTGTGTTTCCCTAATTTTATCTTTTGAAACAACTTAACAGTGGTTTGCAGGACGCTGAGATAAAGAAAAGCCATTATAAACTTCTAACATGTTTATCACAGGACGTTGATATGAAGAAAGGAATTACAAACTACTAATGGGTTTATTTCAGGATGTTTATCAAAGACCTTGCATGTTTTCACAAATTCTTATGTCTATTTTTAATAGTAGTTAAAACACACTTCAGTTGGTGCTTAAAATGAATCATTATCTTGCATGATTGAAGTGTTTTTTAGATTTTAATCCTAAGAACTACATGAACGTATCCTTTCCCCTCACCTTTATGGATCTTGGGTGTAAGAGAAATTCATGTGATTCTTCTAGAGTGGCTACCTCCTGAGAGCTTTAGCAGAGCCAGTGAGAGTGGATGCCCAACCGGTAACAGGCTAAAGCCAAG
>MU228077.1:975198-1001508 GCA_018584345.1 Thuja plicata
GTTATGCTCTTATTACTGTTTATCTTTTAAACTAGGTTGCAGGTCCTTGTAAAACCTGCTGTACTCTCTGGTTTTTTTGTCAAGGTTTCGGGTCCTTGTAAAACCTGTTTTTATTAATCAGAACTATTTTTGAGCTCCTAAAAATCTCCCCTGCTCATAGGGAAATCTTGGACAAAGCCCTTAGCGAGGAAAATGTACCAAAAGATCTTGATCTCGACCAATTTCAATCCATGGTAGGTCATTTGACCTCCTCACATTACTTGTCTTTCTCTGAGGAAGAGGACCATTCTTTGAGTCACCCGCATAATAAACCTCTGCACATTGAAGTCATGATTGGTCCCAAGTGTGTTCGCCATGTTCTCATAGATAACAACACTGGCCTCAATATTTTCTCTGCTAGTTTCCTTACTAAGTTAGGCTATGCAAAGATTGCATTAATGCCCACAAAAAGATTTCTATTGAGGCCTATGATAAGGAAGAATGTAAATCCAAGGGACTAGTTGTGTTTCTAGTCAGAGTTGGTCCTATTGAACGACATGTTATCTGTCAAGTGCTTGACATTCCTTTGGCATACAATATTCTGTTAGGCAAGACATGGATCCATGAAATGCAGGCTATCCCTTACACATACCATCAATGCATTAAGTTCCCATTTCAAGGATCTAAAGTGACTATACCCGCTAATACACGCTATGATTGCAATGCCCTCACAAAATTTGCTGACATCTTTGTGGCTACCAACAGAGAATCTATTGAACTCATTCAGAATAAATTAAAAGAAATGGAAAAGAGTTTGACACTCAAAGAAACTAACATGGGAGGATATCAGATTGAACTTGTGCTTTCTATTACATCTTTGCCTTTGTCTCCACATTCTTTTGGGAGACCTTCTGATAGAACTAAACCTTGTACGGTTCCTCCTCCAAAAAAGTATGGTGGTAGCTTTGTACAAGCCATAGTACCATTAGCAGAAGAAGCTGAAAACAAAGCTATCAAAGCTTGGATCTATAAAGGAGAAGACAGTTTTGAACAAACTACTCATCCTTATGACCTAAAACCTGAGCAATATGGCAAAGGTGTATCTATTATACAAAATTTTGGCTATAAAGGAAATGGTCCCATAGGTGTGAATAATAAGGGATTGATTGCACCACTTAAAGCTATTGGTCACAAAAAATGTGACTCTAAAGGTATAGGCTTTCAAAAACTCACATTTCAACTCGGGATAAACAAGTTCATACTTCAAGAAGATAAACAACCAACACCTGAAGAAACATCTAAAACTAAAGAATCTGAAGACAGTTCTAATGATGATAGTTTTCCTTATCCTATTCCTCTAGACCTGGCTACATTCTTTGGTGAGCCAGATGACTTTATACCACATGTCAGTATAGTAGACACTGACAATGATTCTGATAACACCACTTCCTTTGCTCCATTAACTTATGAGGAGTGGAAAGAAATATATACTCTAAATCTAGGTCACCAGGGTGATTTATACATACCATCACACATTCAAGAACAATTTGACCAGGAATTCTAGTCACTTCTCATTACACAAGAGGTAGCTGATGCTACAAAAACTAATGAGGTACCTAGGTCAAAAGGTGCTCATCTGATCATAGTAGAGGTTCTAGGTAGAACTCATCCCAACTGGGGACAAAGGGTTGGTTTCACTCACATTCTTGACATGACACCTAATGATGAAACAGACTCCCATGAATATGAGTTTGATAGCTTTTCATATGCCACCTATGACAGAGATACAGATACACCTAACACATATGAAAACCTTCTCAAAGTAGGTGAAGGGTCTAGTGTTAGGTTAAATGAGTCTAACTCCCTAGATGTTAACATGTCGTCTACTACAGTCGCTAGGAATAAAAGAAATTTGACTATACCTCTGGATGAGATCACTTTAGGTCTGGACTTGCTTGTCCATGATTTTGATGATTATACCATGAATGCACTTGAACCCATCACTTCTCTTTCACTTCGTTGTCTAGAGCTTATAGACTGGAACTCTACCTCCCCATCTAATGAAGTCCTTATGTTCTAGAATGATTATACTCTTTACTGTTACCTATATGCTGTCAAACCTGTAACGTCTTCCACTAGTGAAGCAAGTGTCAACATGACTAAGGCTGACATCAAGTATCTTAGTCAGAAAATAAAAAGAAGAAAAAATAGGCATTCTAATGGTGAAAACCACATTATGGCAGTATCAGAGCCTAAAATAGTCAAAATAAAAGATGTATCCAAGGGTGAAAACCTCTTTGAGGCACCTGAGGATGAGATACTTGATGCGATTCCGAGTCATTTCTAGGAGAGATCATCTATGCTTATTGAACCAACTCAACCTATCGACTTGGGTACATAGGTAGACCCTCAGATCATTCACTTGGCACAATCACTATCAGAGGCAGAAAGAGAGGAATTCACTACATTCTTCAGAAGCAAAAAGATAAATTTTGCATGGAAATATTCAGACATGCTAGGATTAGACCATAATCTAATCATGAATCATTTTTCCATTGCACTAGGTCTCAAGCCCATCAAGCAGAAGCTTTGCAAAATGAATCCACACGTGGCTCTACTTGTCAAAGTTGAATTGGAGAAACTTCTTAAGGAAGTGTTTATCAGAGTAATTGATCATGTAGAGTGGATCTCTAATATTGTTCCATTATCAAAACATGATAAATCTATACGAGTCTGCACAGACTTTAGAGACTTGAATTTGGCATGTCCTAAGGATGATTTTCCATTGCCTAATATTGATATGATTATAGATATGACAACAGGGTATGATATGTACTAACTAATGGATGGTTTCTCTGGCTATAACCAGATAAAAATTGCGCTAGAGGACCAAGAGAAAACTGCTTTCACATGTGCCTGGGGCACTTTCTATTGGAATGTCATGCCCTTTGGACTCAAAAATGCTGGTGCTACATATCAGAGAGCTATTACTACTATATTTTATGACATGATGCATAAAAAAATGGAAGATTATGTGAATGACACTTTAGCTAAGATCATGCACTGAAAGAAGCACCTTGCCAATCTAGGTCCTATACTAGATCATATGGAACAGTTCAGTCTGAGGCTCAATCCTAAGAAATGTGCATTTGGCGTAACATCTAGAAGATTGCTTGGCTATATCATCTCTGCCAAAGGCATTGAAGTGGATCTTGGAAAAGTACAAGCTATCATGGAAATTCCACCACTAAAGAATATTAGACAAATGAGAGGACTTCAAGGCCGATTGCAGTCTATCCGGCATTTCATCTCACAACTAGTGGACAAGTCACAACCATTTACCAAGACTTTACACAAGGGTGTGGCTTATCAATGGAACAAAGAATGTGTTGAAGGGTTCACACAAATCAAACAGTATCTTGTGAACCCCCCAATCTTGATGCCTCCTATTCATGGGAAGCCACTTATACTTTACATTTCTGCTATGAATATATTATTGGGTATCCTATTGGCTCAAGAAGATCAGTACAACAAAGAAAGGGCTATCTATTACATTATTAAAACACTGGTCTCATATGAAATGAAATATTCTACTATAGAGAAGGCTTGCCTTGCAGTGGTATTTGCTTCACAAAAATTGCAGCACTATATGCTGGCTCATACTACAGGTCTAATTGCTAAAATTGATCCTCTGAAATATTTGGTCAGTAAAGCTACCCTCACAGGTAGAATAGCTAAATGTGTCATGCTTCTCAGTGAATTTGATATTGAATATGTAGAAAGGAAAGCCATTAAGGGATAGGCAATAGCAGATCAGTTGGCAGAAGTACCTCTAGTAGATCATCAACCATTGCACATTGAATTTCTAGATGAGTCCATATTACTTCTCACACATCGATCATGGACTATGTTTTTTGATGGTTCATTTACCCAATAGGGGTCAAGTGTTGGGATACTATTCATTACACCTCAAAGGTACTCTCTACCAAAAGCATATAAGATGTTGTTTCCTTGTACAAACAACATTGCCGAGTATGAAGCCCTAATCAATGGTATGAAGATCACCCTTCAGTGGCAAGTAGATGAACTCAATATTCTTGGAGATTCATAGTTAGTCATCAATCAAGTAAATGATATCTATTAGACAAAGGATGAGAAGTTGGTGCCTTATAAACAGTTGGTTGATGACCTCAAAAAGTATTTTACTCACATCACATTTCAACAAGTTCGAAGGGTAGATAATAAAGTAGCAGATGCCATGGCTACTCTTTCCTCCATGTTACAGATGCCAGAAAATGATTTTTGACACAAATTCCTAGTGGAGACGTTACGCTACCTAGCCTAGGATTCCCCTAATTCCTGGATGATCTGTTCTATCATTGGACATGACTCATCTCACTACCATCATATCTTTTCCTACCTTTGTGACTAGATTGTTCCAGAGACTTACACCTGGAATGAGAAACGTCACTTAATCTACAGTGCTTCACAGTTTGTCATCAAACTAATGACTTGTACAGACGTGGTTTAGATGGTACCCTCCTTAGGTGTTTAGAACTCGATGAGTTCAAATGAGCATTACTAGAGGTGCATGAAGGAATCTGTGGGTCTCACTCTAATGGCTTGACATTGGCCCATAAACTTATTAGAGCTGGTTACTATTGGCTAGATATGGAAAAGGAAGCTACACAGTTTGCTAAGTCTTGCAAACAATGTCAACTACATGGTATTTAGATTCACACTCCAGCCAAGGAGCTTATTCCCTTCATTACTTTCTGGCCATTTCAATAGTGGGCCTTTGACTTGGTGAGTCAGATTTACCCCTTTTCCTCAAATGGGCATAAGTTCATAGTCATAGCTACAGACTATTTTACCAAGTGGGTGGAGGCAGTCCCCTTCATTGTTGCCAATGGAAAATCAGTAGCTATGTTCATTCTCAACTACATCATCTGTAGGCACGGTGTACCCTCAACAATAATCACTAATAATGGGGGACAATTCAAAAACAAGGATTTGACAGAGCTATTCTCTAAGTTTAAAATTACTCAACATTAGTCTTCCATCTATTATTCTCAGGGTAATGGACAGGCGGAAGCATCCAACAAGACAATCCTTAAAATCCTACATCACACAGTGCACAAATCTGGATGAGATTGGCATCTTCAGATCAATCAAGCTCTCTAGGCATACATGACAAGTATAAGAACACCAACAGGGGCTACTCCCTATGCTTTAGTTCATGGAGTAGATGATGTGTTACTAATTGAGGTTGAGATTCCTTCTTTGCTAGTCTCTCTGAAAGGCCTCATTATTGATGAAGATAATAGAATATCTTGGCTACAAGAGCTAGAATTACTTGATGAATGTTGACAAGTGGCATTCGATCACCTTAGAGCATACCAGAAAAGGATGTCCAAGAGCTATAAGAAGAAGGGTAGACCAAGGGATTTTCAAGCGGGTGACCTCATTCTGAGGGAGAACCCTAAGAATCAACAACATCAGATCTAGAAAGGGAAGTTTGAACCAAATTGGCTTGGTCCATATGTTGTCACTGTAATGTTTGGGTCTGGCACCTATCAACTTTCTACTACTAAAGGAGAAGAACTCAAAGAGACCATCAACGCTCTTCATCTAAAGTGGTTCCATAGTTGAGACATCTTTAGTGTGCTCATGTATATAGTAAAGTCCTAAAAAAATTCTCAAAATCTAAAAAGGTCCTAAAAAAATGATCATCTTAGTGAAAACCTAGTGATAGGCGCTTTGATGTATCTCCAAAAAAAATCATATATTCCAAAAATAAAAAAAAATTAAACAATTGAAAAATACAAAAAAAGAGAAAAAGAAAAAAGGCGCCATCGATGAAAACCTAGCAAATAGGCGTCATGGTAGCAAAAAAAAAAAAATTCTGCCAAGAAGGTGAAAACCTGGTAAACATGCACCTCTTGTTCCACAATGCTATATCTATCGCAGCACCACTTGGCTTTACGCATTCACTTTCCTGCATTGCTGCTTTCCATGCTTTCCTACTTGCATTTTATTTTTATTTCCCGTCAAGACTCCAACTCACATGGATTGAAACTGGTCATACTCTCGGGGCAACCCTTCTGGTCTTGGGGGCATTGTCTTATTACCTTGGAATCTACTTCATGACAGTCACCAGTGGTTCTCACTATGTTTGTCTATTGTCACTTAGCTTATACTGAGTTCTCTCTCCTTGAGAATCTCCCTAACATTAGTCACCAGTGGTTCTCACTGCATCTTCCTACTGATGTCTAGGTAGTCCTATGATCTATTCACTTGAGCATCTATCTCGCGTCAGTCACTAGTGGTTCTCACTAGGTCTTCCTACTATCGCTATACTATTGAGATTGCTCACATCCATTATAGTTGTAGTTATAATCACATGCTCTATATATCGATACTTAGTCTTGATGATTCTTTGCTTTAGTTTGTACATAGCTTTTGGTCACTTTTGTGACACTCTGGTTCCTTTGCAAACCCTCTTGACTTGACACTAATTCAACTCCATACACCCAAGGGCAACCAAATATAGTTTGTCCTCACAACATACGTCAAGCTAGTCATCGTTACTTGGGGGCATCAGTCCCCCATTTAATCACATATTTGGTTTACATCTAAGTCAGTAATCTTGTCACTTCTCAAGGACAACTCGCTACTGACACAAACTGGTGTTTTTCAACACCACCATAAACAGTGTTTTTTAACACTATCTTTTGACAGATCTGTGTTTTTCAACACACATCAGATATCTCAAATGTAAAAATCTATTGACAACAATCAAACATAATGCACTCACAAGCACAATGGTGTTTTTCAACACCTCATACACATACACATTTGTAAACTTTGAAACTGGCTGAGCTATGATTGAATGTTTCTTTGTATGCTGCCTATTCTTATGGATTTCATTGACATTTTATTTGTCTACTACTTTTTGTTGTAGTGCCGATGATCTAGAAACATCAAATAAATAGGGTGTATGTGATAAGAGCTCCCGTACTAAGGTGGAAAAGCCTCACATCTCTTGATCTTGTTTATTTGTATGCCATGGTGAGGTCGGTACTATCTCCTTGCCTATTATTGCTCTTGTTTGTTATTGCTCTATTTTTTTATGCATGATCACACTCATGGTTATCTTGGCTTTGAATGCCTCGATATTGGTGTACTCTTGCAAAATTAACTGGAAACGATGTTCAGATCATCTTGGCTTTTGTGTCCTGGTCCTTACATTCGTTTCCTACATTTTATCCGATGACAAGTCATATTCATATCCTTATGGTTGCATTGTGGCACTAGTAAGGGTTGTATCGACTTTGATGTTCCAAAATTGCTCAATGATAATGATTACATGATGGGACTCACAACCATGTCCTAGAATTGCACTCTCATATTGCATCTAGCATAGGATTGCATTCTCATTCTAGACTTGCATTGTGGCAGCGATTTGGTGTTCTGTTCATTGCATTGTTTTGGGTTCATACATTGGGGAGTTCTTCTTCACTGTCCTGGTTTCATCATGACTGCATAGGTATTCGATCCTCACTCTTGATTCTTCACATGTTCTTTTGGTTAACATTCGTCATCCTGGATGAGATGTTACTACCATATACATATTCATATTCACAACTCATTATCATCTATACATTACATTTGCATTTTAATTTACACATTGCATTTACATAAATTATCTACATACATACATCTTTGCATCTACATCAACATGTGCATCACATACACTCATAAAAATTTCATACATTTACATAATTTCAAATACGTTCATACATTTGCATACATTCTAAATCATATAACTATCCCAACATACAAGAAACATCTCATAAAAGACAATATGACACATGTAATGATACCAAAAGATGAGCTCATATATATATATATATATATATATATATATATATCTAATGTGTCGATACAAATACAAAATGGTGCTACTCGAGAATGATCTATCTCAAAATGGTGATATAAATACATGGATGCAAATGCATCAGATATATCCTATGATCTCATCTATCTATCAATCAAAACTAACTCTGGCCTTCTCCCTTGTCACCTAGAGGAGGTGGAGGTGGAGGCCTATCTGGTGGAGGTGGTGCCCATGCACCCTTTGACCCTCTCGCATAGGACAAAAATCTGGCGACTTATGATGCCTCATCAGGCACCACCCCTATATATCATGTATAGTAATACACCGCTCAAGCAGTTTGATGTCGCACCTCCTCTTGTGCTGCCTGGAGCTACTCCTAGAGATCCTATATCTCTTGATCTCTGTCTAATAATCATGCATCTCATACGGCCACCTTTATAGTTAAATCTCTGATTTGTCTCAAGAGTTGTCGAGCTCTCTCCCATGACTATCACTGTGGATCCTGTGCTGGATCCTGCACAGGCTAGTCCTCCTGCATCAGATCCTCCTATTGTACCTCATCTTGTGGGGGTACCTACTACTCCTTAGTTGTCTGCTCTACATTCTACTGCTGAGACTGTCTCATACTCCCACTACCACTGGCCCCAACATCTATCCCCATATGTCGAGCGGGGATGTCTACTTGTACTATCTGGGGTCAGGGACCCTTCTGTAACCTTGGCTGTGTACTCCGCTGGGGTGGGGGCATATGCACCTATTGCTATACCACCTATGGTTATACCACCTATGTCTGTACTACATGCCCTCAGCCTACCATCCTGACCAGATCTGTGAACCTACGGAACAAATGTGTAACAAAATGCTCCTTATACTCGGTGGTCACGCTGCCATCTGCTATGTCTCATAGATAATCCCACTACACTAGGGCCAAGGCTCGTATGTCAATCATAGTGTAACCCTTGTCTAGCTTTGTTAGCTAGCCCCTTTGAATCTCATGAGTGAATCATGCATATGCTTTGTACTCTTGAGATATAACCTGTGGACGGCTGAACTGCCACCATACCTGCTTCTGTAGGAATCTCTCTATCACTGTGATCGCATGACCGATCATCACACATGAGAAAAACATATGGCTGAGCTACTTTTCTACATCATCCCAAGCCTTTGTGAGTCTCCATGGCCTCTAGACTTCTGTCGCTAAGTCATCAAGTTGGGCTCGCCACTAATCTATCTTACCCAGCACTGGCTAGGTAATCATCCCTCTGTATCTGCATATATAAGGCTCTAGAGGTTGCCTCATGTCCTCGCATATTGGCCTAGTCACATGAAGATTCTCCCAAGTCCATACCTATAATACAAACACCCTAGCTGCCATACTCTTCGCCTCTCAATAGGCGATCTCATGCATCTCATGATACATGTGGGCTAGCATGCACTAACCCCATCCATAATGTCTGGGCCGTGCTAACATCTGCTGAAGCATCCTACCCCACCCACACTCTAGACCATGCTGTCCATGATCAGGCATTAGGTAATAGCCTAGGAAGCATGCTAACACCACTGGCAACCTGTGGGTGGGTCCATACTCACTGATTAGATCCTCCAATGGGATAACCCTCCCCATGACCAGATCATCCTGTAAAATCTCTCTCAAGGCTAGTGTCCCTAACCTGGGCTATGTCTCGTACTCTACCCTGGCACCATGGAATGGGATCCTTAGAATTCAATAGATGTCCTCAGGGGTCACAGTCATCTCACCCTGTGGAAGATAGAACGTGTTCATCTCCGAGTGGAAACGCTTAACCAGTGCTCCTAGTAATTCATGATTTACCCAAATCCTGGGTAAATCACATAGAGAGGTTAGTCCCAGTGTCCCCAGATGTGCTATCTCTATATCATCTAGCTATGATACTAATCTGCTAATCGCCGGGTGGTGTGATCAGACAGCAATGTCTGGAAAGTCAACCTGCAAGACATGCAAACAATAGTGCACGATCATTAATCTGAGATAATCAAAGCATAACGAGATAATAAAGAATTCAATACATCCTACAAATAGTGATAAAACTGACACAAATGCTATTGGACATGATACAGACTAATTTCATGTTCTAATTGTTCACTTTTTCCCATGCGAAGAAGCAGGTTTTTGCGCGACAAAGTACTCTTTCGCGTGAAGAAGTTTTTTGGGTCGTGTGATACTTGACCTTCATGCAAAATTTTCTGACTTGTCACGCGAGAAAGCACCCTATGGAAGGATTTTTTGCATGAACTTGGGTACTTTGCCGTGTGATCTTTCCCACCAAATGTTATGTAAAGGAGTTTTATCACACAAGATTTCCCTACGGGTCGCGTGAAGAAACTATATCTTCGCGTGAAAACCCACGGATCATTTCCTAAAAACACAGAAAAATAATAAAAAATTGACTGAAATTGATGAAATTTGAAATGCAGAGAGGTTTATCCACTACTTACTAGAGGTTCCTATGCTGCGGGCTGGATATGCCTCCTAGATCGCTCGAATCGATGCGTGCTGTAGGGGACCACTATTTTCGCTCAGAGCTCAATTTGCAAAATGGAGCACTTTGAAAAATTAGGTCAAAACCTATTTAAGGACAAAAAGATCATTTTCAAATCACTAGCTATGCCTCCTTGATCACTCAAATCGATGCATGCTGTAGGGACTACCGTTTTCACTCAAAGCTCAATTCACAAAAGTCAAAAGGTTGAAATGATTTGAAAATAACCTTTTTGTCCTTATATAGGTTTTGACCTAATTTTTCAAAGTGCTCCATTTTGCGTGAAAAATTAACCATTACCTAATTTGACCGCTCTGAATCCATTTTTGTGATTGAAATCAAAATTTAACACTTCTATATAGCTCAAAATTGCATTTTAAAATTTTTGGGACCAATGCACTCGGACGCTTGTGCAGTCGACATTCTGACATCGCTTTCTTGTTAGAATCTTGTCTTGTCATCTTTTTCTTAAATCTTTGACTTTTTTCCTCAAAAGTCAACTCTAGTCAACTTTGGTCAACCCTAGTCAAACTTGGTCAACCAGACCTCAAAATAGCTTGAAATTGCTTCTAAATCTTCTAGATTCTTCCGTAATCTTCTCTAAGTTCTTCTTGATCTATGATTCAACATCTATCTGTGATTTTTCACTCTCCATCATCATTTTGACGTGTCATCTCTCCATTTCACTCTTGAAGGGACAGGATGATTACATCATTGAATTTATTCTAATCAATTTGATCTGATTTTCAAAAGTCCTCATTGCTAGGGGCATCTCATCACTTGGGGCATGTTTAGTTTTTCATACCTCAGTCAAAACTGGGTGCTCCATGACTTTTAATCAATAAGGGCATCTTTGTTCCTTACATCTTATTATCTATTAAGTATCTGAGCAATCTAACTTAGATTCTTGAGGATCAAGCTCCATTCTGGAAATGGTTCTCGAAAAACTATTTTGGGATAGGTATCGGGGAAATCTAACCCTGACTCCTAATAATAAAGCTCCGTTCTAGAGATGATTCTAAACCTCTATTTACTATCTTTTGAGACAGGTATTGGGGTAATCTAACCCTGACTCCTAAAGGTTGAGCCTTGTTCTAGGGAAAATCTTGTGAAAGATACCAATCTAATCAATGTCTAGGAAATCTAACCTAGATATTGGGGGACTAAGCTTCATTCTAGAGATAGTCCTAAGATCTCTATTGATTATCTTGTTGGATAGGTATCGGGGCATTCTAACCCTGACTCCTGAAGGTTGAGCCTCATTCTAGGGACAACCTTGTGAAAGATATCAATCTGTTAGGTATCGGGGCATTCTAACCCAGATCCTTGAGGATCAAGCTCCATTCTAGAGATGATTCTCAAAATCTTAATCTATTAGGTATCAGAGCATTCTAATCCGAATCCCTAGCAGTCAAGATTTGTTCTGAAGATGACCCTCAAAAACTCTATTTGACCCGTGTCTTGACAACCTAACCTACACTTTGGAGAGTCAAGCTCTGTCTTGGAGATGAATCTAAAGTCTTCATCAATCGATCTTTGCATCATCAATTCAAAGAGGGGCAAAATATAACACCCCAAAATTGGCATCTTAAAACTCTAACCAATTTTGTTGCATTTGTCATTCTTCTGAATCATCAAAGTCCTAGCACTTTAATTAAATTAAATTCACCCTCTTTAGCTAAGACAGATGAAAAAAAATTAAATAATATTTAATTATTAAATAAATATCCTCATTTCAATAATTGAATTTAAATATTCAGATAATTGAGAAAAACCTATTTATGAGGTCATATTTATTTAATTAATTGGATATTCTCTCAAAAATCTTTCTTCTGTTCAGAAATAGAATCTTTGAATTAATTGTGCTTTAAAGAGAAAGAAAGCAGTTAAATCAAATAAAATAGAATTAAATCAAAGAAAGAAAAGAGTTAAAGAAAAGAGAAAACAATTTATTGTATTCTTTTAAATAAAGCTTTCTATTCTGAACTGGCTTTTCTATCTGTTTTATTTCAAAGAGGAAAGTTTCTATTCTGATCATCTCTGAGTCTATAAAAGAACTCCCATTCTTCATTCAAAACCCCAACTCATTTTTGTGCATTGTTAGAATACTAAATTATTGCCACATTTCTTGATAATCTCATATAGAATAATTTCATTTTGCAATATAATAGTTTCAATTTCTAGAATAATTGCATTGAAATCATGTCTTAGATTAATCTTGCACCTTTCAATTCTTAGAATAATCTTGCATTGTATTGCATTCATGGAGAAAAATCCGTTGTTCCTAGATTGGTCTATGGTTGCGAGACTCTCGTTCTGAGAGCTATTTCAAAAACCCCGTCTAGATAGAACGCAACAAGTCAAATCACACAGATAGGCAAGATGAGTAATCTCATATTTAGTCTTGTGTGTATCTGGTGAAGGACTATGTTGAAGTGTATGGTGAGTTAACAAGGCCAAATTTACCACATACATTTCTTAATCTTGCATTGTATTGCACTCATGGATAAAAATCCTTCATTCCTAGATCGGTCTATGGTTGTGAGACTCTCGTTCTGAGAGCTATTTTGAAAACCCTGTCTAGATAGAAGGCAACAGGTCGAATCATGCAGATAGGTAAGATGAGTAATCTCATATTCAGTCTTGTGTGTATTTGGTGAAGAAGGACTATGTTGAAGTGTATGGTGAGTTAACAAGGCCAAATTTACCACATACAGGTACAGGGTATTGTCTTCCCTGAATTGCTAGGAGTGAGCATGCCCATAAATATTCATCTCAATGGTAAAGAGGGGAGGTAACATATAGATCCTAAACCCTAACCTAGGCCTAATCATCATAATGTTGGATGAGTTTTAGTTTGACTACCCTATCCAGATTCATCTAGTTGACGGGAATTTAAATACCCCTTCCTTGAGTATGTTGTTTTTGCATGTGATTGCTTTCAGTTGATTTATTGGGTTTTGAGTGATTTCTTATGTTTAATGATTTAATGGATTATAGTTGAATTAAATATTTAATTATATCCTATGTTTATTTGAAATAATTAATCAAATTCAAATATTTGAATATTTTGATTTAATTGAAAATTAAAGTAAATATGCTTTTATAATTAATTAAATGATTAAATATTTGGTTGCATGTATTATCGTGACATAAATATTTAATTTATTTAATTTAATATTTTATTAATTACATGTGCATGAATGTGTTGAAAAAGTATTTTCAATTCAAAAAGATCTCAACTAGATAATAGGAGTCAAAGTTGAGTTGTGGCAAAAAGGATATTTTTTAACTTGGAATTTCTTTCAATTTCAAGTTGAATCCTTTTAGGGATTGACTTGGGAGTTGTATGAGGGTTTGCATAATTAGGGGAAGTTGATTCTCTTTAGGATAATTCTCCTCTCATTCTCTAATAATAGGTTTTGGCATTTCGGAGAGCTCTTGGTGTTTTTGGATTTTTAAGAATTGAGGATTGTTGTGGTTGCTTGTTGTTTTGGAGATTCGGGTATTTTCTTGCTTGCATGTGCTTGTATCTTGGTGGTTCTCAGATTTGTGGTTGAATCAGGCTTGGAGGTTTTCAAAATTTCTACCTTCTTCAAAGGCACATTTCTTTAGTTCTTGCTTTGGAATCATGGTAGGTTTTTGTTTCTCCATATATTGTTTTTAGTTTTGCAAATCTGAAGTTTTCAATGATTGGATGGATGCATATTTGATATTTTGGCTCTTAGATGGTTTATTAGTGTTTCTATGTTTTTGGGTATTTATAAAACCCATAGATCTGTATTTTCTATATTTTTTCAAGACTTGGCACGGTAGGGAAATGATGTAGAAATTTTGTGAAAAAATTCTTACTAGAACTCCTAGAAATCAATAAATTAGTCTGTAATATAGTTTACAATATAGAGAAAAAGATACAGACTTAAAAAAATTAATTTCACCAGTCAAAAAGGAAATTGCCCAGAAAGGACAAAAAACAAGGTAAAGACAAAATAATTATTCTACCTTTCTTTATTTTCCGTATTTTCAAAAATTTATAAAAAATATAAAAAAAGAAACTTCATCTAAAAAAAAAATGCAGCATTTAAAATTTAATAAGAAAAAGTTTTTTTAAAAAATAAAATTTGATTGGGGGAAGGTGGGACCCTATCCCCACCAAACCCCATGGCATGCGCTACCCTCAAGGGAGGGAAGGTGGGCTGTCACACCACCCGCCATATGGCAGGTGGGTGACAGTACCCACCTATCCCCACCCGTGAGGTGGAAGCACTTTAAGCGGTGGGGTGGCCGCGTGGGCCCCCATAATATGTGCTCATGCGCAGGGGGAGAGCCGCGTGGGCCACCCACAAACTTAGTTTTTTTTGTTTGGTTTTAAAAAATAAAATCAGTTTTTTAAAAGTAATTTCAAATTTTAATATAATTAAAATTTGGTTATTTAATTTCATTTTTAAATTAATTTTAATTTATGTTTACAATTAATTTTATAGTAATATGTTATTATTAATTTTTATTTAAAATATAATTTTGTTTTTATAATTTTAATTAGTACAGATATATTAGTCTTAATTAATATATTTCATTGTTAAATGTAATATTGTAGTGGATATGAATTTCTAAATTGATTTGTATTATAGGTTAATATTATAGGATTTACATATATATTGTAGTTAACTTTTAATTAATTAACCTACATTATATTTAATTATGATATAATTAATGCATGTTATACTCAATTCGTAAATAGGAGTATTTTATACTATAATTGACTTATAATATGTGTATCTTGAAATAGAAAGAGGAATGCTATTTAGCTAAATTTGATAAATTGTGGTTTCTATTAGATTTTGTGTATTGAATAATATTTCTAATTGAGTTAACTGTAAATGTTATCTACTATGTTCATTTTTCAGTCCTTTAGGACGTTTTTGTTCTATGCATCCTAATGGTTCTCTTTTACTTATATGTGTTATTTGGGGGCATTAGATGACCTAGGGTGTGACAGAGGTTGGGTATGAGTCCTAGAGACTTGTTGAATGTTTACTCTTTGGTGTGTGTGCTTTTGGGCTTTATTATCCTAAATTGACCATGTGAACCCTTTTGATCTTGTTATCTGATTGTGTACCTAGATGTGACCGTTCCTGATGTGTGGGATGTTGGATTTGGGTATGCTTGGGTTTGGACCTATGCTAGATCTTTGTAGGATCTGTGAGCCTAGGGTAGGTTACCTAGATGTGTAGTAGGGGGTGACTTGCAATAAGTTCTATGTCCGTAAGTGACTATTGGATTGCTTATTGTAGAGTTTACTTAATAAGTGATAACTAAATACATACTAAGAGTTATTAAAATGAATTAATAAGATGTGTCCTCACCCATGCTTGAGTGCTAGTATAGGCTAAGATGGTGATGAGAAGATGTTATTTTCCTCGAGGGGTACCTTGCATAGTTAGTGGCCTTGTCAGTTTGAGAGGTCATTGGCTCTGTGTGTGGTCACTTAAGTGCCAAAATCCATTGGGATTGCTGGGACAAAACATAAGGGTTAGACGTACATGATGACACTTTCCTTTACATAGTCTAGGTTTCCTACGTGTGTCAGTTTCCTCTAGATTAGTGAGTCTTACCTTTCATGATGTGTAGTACACCTAGATTAGAGAGCTATTAGATCCCTTGCTTAGTGGTTATTTCCTTGTTGGTTTTGGATATTCGAGTGGGGTCTATTGTTATCTCCTTAACACGACAGGGTGGAACTTTGTGGTTCCACATGGACAGGTGGTAGTGATTCTTTACCCATTGAGATTCAATGTCCTTGTACCAGGTGCTTGATGGTTCCTTACAGATGAGCTCTTCATGTTACTTCATCATTTATTATGTAATTTCATTATTGTAAATGTTGTATTAGTGTATCACATGTGATACCTAATCTGGATATTGTATATCAAGTAGATTAGAGTGATTAGCACATACCCTGCGACATGTGCAGTGGATGTGAGTTTATGGTGGTTTCATGGTTATTCATGAGGATTGTAATTTATGGTTTTGTAAGTTGTATTTGATTTATCTATTCAAATGGAATATTTTTTATATGGTTAGTTGTGTTTTTCTTTAAGTAATTCAACATCATGGAACCCTTGAGTCATGTAATTTATGTGTGTGTAAGACATGTGTATAAATGGTATTTGCTTCCACATTAATGTATGTCTCTTTATGTAAAATAAAAAAAAAAATTATTCAACAAACATAGTATCATGTTTAGGTTAATCTCTCTTGGGTTCCTTGGGGGGGTGTTACATAATCAGTACAAAGGATTTGAAATGTTTTAACATGAGTGACATGATCACCTTTGCCATTGTAATTCTTGAGATGAGGCATATCATCTTGTTGAGGGACACTAGCATGATTGATGTCTACGGATAAAGGACTACCCATGTCACATGTAGGAATGCTAAACTTGGTTTGGGTTAAGGATGCAAGTTGTTGTTGTAAAGATGACACAGTTTGAGCCAAACTAATGATTGTGGAATCATTAGAGGAAATAGGTGACATAGAAATGTTAGGAACACTAGTGAAAGTGTAGGAAGTAGTAGGAATAGAAGACATAACTGGTGGAACATTAGGCACCACAGTGTTAGTAATAACTGAGAGGGAGGGGGGTGAATCAGTGGTCTCAAAAATTTATCCTTCAGACTTTAACCACCATTCAATAAACCTCAGATTATTATGTCCCTACAAGATGCATGTCATGAAATACTAATAATGATTAACTATCTGTCAATTTTCTCTGTCAATCCTTATTCTTTCTTGATTATCGATAAGTAGTATAACTATTTACCAAAACCCAGTAAATAAGCAGAGTATACTGATCAATCCAGATTTAGCTATGTAAGATGCAAGACAGTAACGAAATGAATCATACACACATAACACATGGATTTTAACGTGGAAACCCTGTTAAAGGAAAAAAAATTGGGACCGGTACCCCACATTTTCACTCTTCTAAGTGAGCCCTGTTAAGAGCCAACCTTGTTAAAGGTTACAAACACACTATTAGGTGTGACCTTGTTAGAGGATTTTATACATAGCAGTTGTCACTTAGTATCAGGCATCTAATGCTGCCATCCTTGAATCAGCATCTCTCTTAGAATATCAATAGGCATCGGGCATATCCAATGCTACTTTCATGAATCAACCTTTTTGGAACTCCTTGAGATGTATCTCAATATATAGAAGACTGTTAAGTCCTGCTCAGTTAAGAGACTTGATGCTTCAATGGTTAAATTGAAACATTATGACCTATTCATATTGCAACATAAATTGTAGATTTTCAAATCTATTTAAGTAGATTACCTGTCTAACCAATATGTCAATTAAATCCTTGTGCTCCATACTTTCTACTCTGTGATGCTGTGCTCACTGTTCATCAGTTGTCTATAGAATTCCTTAGCTCTCCTTTAGCTTGTTTGATCAGTACTGCATGAATTATTTCTTCATCAATTTCTCTTAAGCATCCTCTTTCTATTCACTCCCCTTAATCTCATTTTTAAATGAATTAAGCTTGTCTCTTATATAGACATAATATTCATTGTTTCTTGATTCTTGATTCTTGGTGTGAAAAATAATCCAGCCAATTAGATTTAAAGCATAAATCCTAATTTTTCTTGTACATATCTTCTTGCCAACTGTACAAATCAGCTTTAAATCAATCACTTATCTCTGGTCAAATAAAAAAAAGTAGATAACCATTTAAGTCCTTATTTAGCTCGGCTGGCTAGATATTTTGTCATTTTCTAAACTTTATATTCTATCGGTCACCACTGCAGTTAGTCATTGGTGACAACTAATAGTTCCGTCGGTGAGACTCCAGTTAGCTTTGTGATCTCCATCCATTTAGAATCATTGGAATTTTAATCGTCGGGAAACCTTCTGATTTTTCTCGTCAGGCATTCTGTGGTTTCGCTTTGTCAGGCAACACTATGCTTTCTATCATCGGGTAACATTGTAACTGTTCTTCTTTTCTTTTACCGACGGTGTGCACTCTGTTGGTGTTGTTTGTCACTTAGTGAATACATGACTTTTATGTATTTTTGAAAGCATAACCTTGGTTCCTTTGGTTCTCTGAAGTATATGGCTTTATGTACATGACCATACAGATGATATCAAGTTGACATCAATGATAATACAAACCATTAACTGATTTAATGCCTTGCATTATCTTCAACTTAACATTATCAAACATTTAATCAATTAAATTTCATCAATATCTCCCTTTGGCATTGATGGAAACATACTATATTATCACACTATATTATTTCTAGTACAATATGAAATACAATATTTGAGATTCATCAACTACCAATCTTTTTGTTCTAATAACCGATAAAAATGTCTGACCATCGGTAAGCTTTGTTTAAGCTTAGATTTGATTCTTGCAGCCCTTCATATCTGTCTTCAATCCCTTCACTGGATGGATGTAGAATATTTATTTCTCTGGTATGATGTGTTCTCCTTTTGTGTCAAACTCTCTCCCTTTGATTGTTCTCCTTTCTTTTGATGTCTTTTTCTCTGTCAACAACTTGAGCCCTTTGTATAATCTTTCCATATAATATCTCTCCCTAAGAATATAATCTCTCCTTGTTGGAGTAATGTGCTAATAGATACCTTTTCTCCCTTTTCTAAAGAATGTGTGATAATATGGATAATTTCTCTCCCTTTGACAACAATGCCAAACAAATATCTCACAAATATCTGACATTAATGTGAATCAAACTTTTATCTCTATCCATAATATATTCCTTGAATTTCCCTTATCCATCAGTAATACAATAGTATGCTCTAGTGCTTGGTGTTGATATATACCTATCTGTATATAGATTTCACTTTGAAGTTCATCTATTTGCCTACATCAACATTACTGATAATATGTAGGCTGATGCAGCCTTCAATCATTTTACTAACTAGTAGACAAGGGTTTTACCCCTAGTCTCTTTCTCAAGTACTCAAATGAATCCTTGGGCAGTGGCTTGGTGAAGATATCGGCCAAATTTTCTTTTGATTGCACATACTCAAGTATCACCTCTTTTTCCTAAACTTGTTCTCTCAAATAATGATACTTGATGGCAATATGCTTTGTTTTAGCATGCATGACTAGATTTTTTAAAAATGTTAATTGCACTTCTATTATCACAATAGATAATTACTAGTTCTAGGATCTTCATATGCATACCTTCTAGTAACTATTTGATCCATGCAATATTTGAGCAATTTGCAACAGCATCAACATACTCTACTTCTGTAGTAGATTGTGAGATGCATCCATATTTCTTGCAGATCCATGTGACAATTCTGTCACCCATGAAGAATTCTCCTCCAATTGTGCTCTTCCGGTCATCAATATTTCTAGACCAATCAGCATCGGTAAAGACCCAAAGTTCAAAATTTCCTTCTCTTCTGTACCATAAGCCATATTCCTTGGTATTCTTTAGATATCTTAGAATTCTTTTCACAATAGTCATATGTGATTCCCTGGGTTTAGAAAAAAATATAGCAACTATTCCTACTGTATGTGCAATATCTAGTCTAGTATGTACCATATACATGATTTTTCCTATCATTGATTTGTACAAAGTCTGATTTACCTCTGATGTCTTTTCCTCCTTTGTCAACTTACATCCAGTAGCTATCGGTGTTCCAACTGGTTTGGATTCTTCCATCTTGAATATTTTCAGGACCTCTTTAATGTATTTGGATTGTGTAATGAAAATACCTTCACATTATTGCATGATCTATAGACCAAGAAAGAACTTGATCTCTCAAAACATAGACATCTCAAACTCTTTGCTCATCTCATTAGCAAATGATTTGCATATTATATCATTGCCTCCAAATATGATGTCATTAACAAATATTTCAACAATCAAAGTATTGGCATCGGTATCTTCCTTCAAATAAAGATTACTGTTTTCACTAGTCCTTACAAATCCAATACTTATAAGATAGGAATGAAGTCATTCATACCAGGCTTGAGGTGCTTGTTTTAATCCATACAAGGCTTTTTGAAGTCTACATACCATGTGCCTCTTGTCTGGATCAACAAACCCTTCTGGTTGTTCAATGTATATTTCTTCTTCAAGTATTCCATTCAATAATGTAGATTTGACATCCATTTGATATACCTTGAATCCTTTATATGAAACATAAGCAAGTAATATTCTTACTCCTTCTATCCTAGTAATGGGTGCAAAGGTCTCTCCATAGTCAATTCCTTCTTCTTGTGCATACCCCTTGCATACTATTCTTGCTTTATTCCTTGTGACTTCTCCATTCTCATTCAGCTTATTCCTGTATATCCATTTTGTATCGATGACATTCTTGTCATCTGGTCTTGGCACAAGTGACCATGTTTTGTTTTTCTCAATCTGATCAATCTCATCATTCATAGCACTTATCCATTCTTCATTATCAAGTGCAACATTGATAGATTTTGGCTCAAACTCACAAATTAGACAGCTTGATTTTAGAGACTTACTTCTTGTTCTTGTACCAGCTTTCTTATCTCCTATGATCTGGATCTCTAGATGGTTCTTTCTTACATATCTTGCAAGTACAGGTACATCTCTTTGTCTATCAGTTTGATCATTGTTTTGTTCTTCATTATGTTCTTCATTACCTTGCACATTATCTTGATCATTTTCCTGACCGTCGGTATTTGCAGCCTGATGCTCGGGTGCAATGTTTTTTTGCTCAGGAGCTCTACATTGTTGGTAGGGTGGAGTGTTAGGTTCCTCATTGTAAGTGAACTTATTGTAGTCCTCTGGTTCTTTATTTCTTTCCTTTTCATTCTTCTCTGCAAATTCATCTATCTTTACATTTGCACTTTCAATAATTTTGTTAGAGGATTTTTTTAGACATTTATAAGCCTTTCTCTTGGTAGAATACACTAGATAAATTTCTTCATCACTCTTGGAATCAAGTTTTCCATTTCTATCATCTTTTAAGATATAACATTGACCACCAAAATTTTTGAAATAACTTACATTGGGTGTGTATGCATACCATAGCTCATAAGGTATCTTTTTGGTGTCTTTCTTCAATTGTACTTTGTTCAATGTGTAAACAGTAGTACTGACACCTTCCCTCTAGAAGATTTGGGTGATGCCTTTCTCTATCATCAGTGTCGTTGCACAGTAAACTATGGATCTATTCCATCTTTCAACAATTCCATTATGTTGTGGTGTCCTTGGTGTAGAGAGCTATCTTTTGATTTCATTCTCATTACAAAAGTTAGTGAATTCATCTGAAATAAATTCCCCTCCTGCATCTAACCTTAATCATTTTAGCTCCTTACCAATTTTCTTCTCAACCATTGCTTTGTACCATTTAAACATCTTAAATGCTTATGATTTATCTTTTAGAAACATGACTATCATCATTCTAGAGTAATCATCAACAAAGAGAATGAAATATCTATCTCCATAATAACTCTTTGTCCTCATAGGTCCACATAAATCAGTATGGACTAATTCAAGAATTGTATCAGATATATTGGTTTTCTTTTTCTGAAACTAGACTTTGTCATTTTTCCTTTTTGACAATTCTTATACATGATATTGTCGGGCTTGGTCATCATTGGTAAGCCTGTGACATTTCTCTTTTTGCTAATCTTTATCATGTTGTCAAAGTTCACATGACACAATCTTTTGTGCCATAACCATATGTCTTCGTTTGTAGCAATCAAACAAGTGGAGTCAGTATCATTTAGATAGAATAAGTTACCACTATTACATTTGACCCTAATTTTTCACCTAAATTTCTGACCATGCATTACATTTGTTTTTCTTGGTCAGAATATGGAAGGAAAATTTTGATTTTTTTTTAATCCATTCCCGTGTTGGTCAGAATTACGACAACTAGGACATTTTTTTGTAATTGCGACAAACACGATCAATATAACTTAAAAAAAGGTTTCATTTCAATTCATTGTGATTATGCAGCAAAGAAGAGTTGAAGGAGGGCACAAATAGAAGGCACACACATATGTGTTGAAGTGATTGAACCAACACCATCTGTGCGTGATCAAATAGAAGACAGATTTGTTTCAGACATACAAAATTAGGTTGGTATCGATGAATCATTTATAGACTTACATGTGTTCTCATTCTATTTGTATTGTGTTTATCCGACATTAAACTATTTGTCAATTTGCAACAATATGGGTTACGAAGTGCTGTTAGTTTTCAATTTGAGTAACCCAATTAGAGTTTCTTTGTTTCGTATGAGATGAATAAATTTCATATGGATTTTGCGTGACAAACCTAGCAAATGAATCATGACAAACCTAGCATCTACAGAGACATTGATTTGGATTTTGGCTCACCTATTATTTGGTTGCAATGAATGTCGATAGGAATTTTTTAAAAAAAGTTTGCAGACCTTCTCTAATGTTTGTCTTGGTATCATATGTATGTTTAACAGATTTGATTTACTTAGTCCAGAGTTCTATGTTTGCATTCCACATATCATACTAACTCTGGAAGTGGGCATTGACAGAAGACTGGTGAATGATTGATAGTATGCACAACATATACTTCTAAATTTATGATTCAGTAAAGGACAATAATTCCCAAGCTTACTTAAATCCATAAAGTTACAGTCCCCACTAGTAATGGTGTCTTTGCCCAGAATTTGCCTAGTATATGGTATAAAAGCAATCGTCCAACAATAAACTACAATTTCATGATTGGTCTTTATATTAAATTGACTATGAAAGCTTTAGAAATTATGAATGGCATCCACTCCTTCTTTACAACCCACCAATAGGGGTAACTCAGTTTGCTTGCCTTATTCTTCTTGACCATAATTTTCTTAGTATTCATTTTCAACGCGATTGGCATATAAGGAGAAGCTTTGGAATTATATTTTGGTATGCATGCCTCAAAGCTCATGTTGCTGTAATATTTCTCATTATCGCCCCAATAATGTTAAGTTTTTAAGTCAAGCTCCTTGGCCCATATTTCAAGAGTGGGGGTTCACAAGAACCCAGGTTTCATAAGCACAAAATGTCCACCACTCATTGCATCTAGGTGATGCTCTCCCATGGAAATTCTGCTTTAGTCAAAGGAATGCAAGGATGGATGACCTCCCAAGGAATCCCAATTCTTCGCCCCTATGTGAATCACCTAGATATGATGAGTGTTGAGTGTACCATTCATGCTCATGAGAGATGGGTTCTGGTGAGCCCCTACTCTTGAAATATAGGCCAATGAATTTGATTTAAAAACTATGTAGTTAGTGCCTAATAAAACATTACATAATTTCATGCTGTGAAAACACCACCTACTTGATAAATCTAATTGATGTTAATGTATATTATTTGTGGATTCTAGAAGTTCCTCAAATAGGTAGAATTTCATCACTGGCTAGCTAGTTTTTTAGACAACTTGATTTAGTTTTTTCAATGTATATATAGAAATCTATCAGGTTAGTATGCTCGGAACTCAACTTCAAATTGTGAGTTTAATGTATGTATTTCCTATGTGGCTTTTTGCATTTATCAAAAAAATAATGTTGTGGCAATATATCAATAAGCTATTACCATAGTCTTTGAAGAATAGTATAATAAAATAAAATACTATGGATATAAGATTGTAGACATAATGATGCTCTGTAGATGAGATTTTCTCTTCTTTTTTTTAAGATAGATATAATGAATTCTCATCTTCTAAGTGTCGCAAACATCCTGGAAACTTAGAAATGGCATAAAAAATGTGATATTGTCTTATTGTCTTGCCAATTGAAATGTGTTGTTAGAACTTAGACATATGGCTTATAAATTACTATTATTGAAAACATTAGAATAAAGAAATGAGTAACACTGTTTATTAATTTTATGGCTTTTGGAACATCATACATTGATTGGTAGGTAAGAAGTTAAAATAAGATCAAAGACCAAGTTAAGAGGGTCCATATCTTCAGAAACACATTTTAAAAATGGAGATTAGAATTAGATCATCGAAAACTGAGGAAAAATTTATTACGTAATTCTCTGTGGATGCTATTGAACTTAACATGTTGGATAAAAAATAATTTTAGATTGCTTTTCTTTCAATAATGTATAGCACTTGATCTACTATGAAATGAGTATATTTTTGTCCACACCTTAGATAGCTACATCTTCCCCACTCACATAAATTTACGTGGCATGAAAAAGAACATAAATTTACGTGGCATGACAAAGAAGATCTTGTAGTTTAGTTGGATAGTTATAAGGTATACTCACTCCATAGTCTAAGCACAGTCAGGTACATAGAGCATATGTTGTAGGCTAACCCAAAGTATAAGCACAATTATATGCTCTTATGCATAGATCAATAGCCATCCACTATAGACCTTAAAATACATTTCGTTTGTTCCTTTCCTCACATTAAAGTCTTAAACAGAAAAAGACCTAGAATATCTAAAGTTCTAAGATTAAAATTAGAATAGGATTAATACATTGTACCCCAGTTCTGAAGGTAATTTCTCACAAGTGCTACACTGAACTAAATCTCCATCATGATGTTACCATAGGCATGACATTTAACATGGAATTATTTGAAGAGGCACAAGACGCCACAAGGCCTCATTCACCCCCAACCCAATTCCAAAGGACTGAAGAGGCACAAGACTCTTGAAGGAGAATGAAATCCAATCATCTTTTAGAGAGCACAAGTGGTCAATATTGGAGACCTGAACTTGATTCTCTGATGGCTACAAGGGAAAACAAAATCCCTATGGACCTAAATATGAAGAAGTAGGATGCTCAAAAAACATAGTTACCTTTGACAAACTAGGTCTAGAGAAGTCCCTGGTGTATCTATAACATAGTGCCTTCTTTGCTAAAAGGACTAAACTTTGGCCATCAATACTTTGCTTCCAGTGCTAGTGTAAGGATTAGTGGGGTGAGGATTGGTCAGAAAATTCTGAAAGAGTTAGCATTAGAAGGTAGCCTTGCTAACTCCACTTTTTCTAGGACTCAATAGATTTCTCAAGCACATTTCTTTGTACTTGAGGTAAAAAATACCATACAGGGTATTATTTTGATTAATGATTAATCATTGTTGGTGACAAGGTCCTCAAATATCCTTCAGTCCAAAAGAAGGTGAATTATTGCCAACATTTTGATTTGAGGTTAAAAATACCATACATGGTATTATTTTAATTAATGATTATCATTGTTGGTGACAAGATCCTAAAATATCCTACAGTCCAAAAGAAGGTGAATTATTGCCAACATTTTGATTAGATATTATAAACAAGTTAGAATGATATGATATGTAATATGGGATGATAGGAAGTAGTTATTGACATAGAATTTAATACTAGTTATTTTCAACATAGATATTAATGTTGAGGCAACTTGCTAAGTAGTTGTTGACATAGAATTTTCTAGGTAGTATTCAAATCTATGATCAATGTAATTATTACAATGCATAAGTGGCATAGATTCCTTGAGTTAGGCAGTTCTAAATAATTAACTGGCCACACATCCTCCATTCTAGTAATTTAGAACTAATTGACCACATGTACTTATTCTATTCCTAAATGAAAAGTAAATACTATTTCAACTATGCTACCCCTATGTTGACAGACCAATCACTAAACAACTATGGATATATTAGGATAAAAAAGTATTATACAGTCGCCTTATTATATTATTAATTTTTATGTAATAAATTTGGATTAGGAAAAAGAGGATTACTCAGTTTCCTTATTAGATCAGTTCCTTTTGGGATCCCTTACATGTATATCTTTTTTTCTACGATCAAAGATCAATAAAATAAACATTTTTTAAATTTCTTGTGTAAACTTAATGAATGTACTTGTAGTAGTTAACTATTTTTCATCAATGCATGAAAGCAATAGTAAATTGTTTGCTAGACACTA